>ML339855.1:0-26095 GCA_005239505.1 Nicotiana paniculata | reverse complement strand
CAGATTATATTTGCAGCGCCCGTTTAGTCTTTTTATAAGACATAGTTGAGCGTGATCAATTATGTATCTTTTGAACTTATGCAACTGAACTCAGAATGAAACTCTAAGCTTCCTACGTACCTCGGTGAAAAGGATCAAGTCATAGATTTTTTTTAAAATTTTTGTATGTCCTAACTTTTTCCTAGGCCGCCTCTTTCGAGGTTTTCAACCTGGCGAACTTTTTCTTTTGGTGTCCTAACTTTTGCCTAAGCCGCCTCTTTTGAGGTTTTCAACCTAGAGGACTTTTTTTGGGCCGTACACAGTTTATACTCTTGCGGGATAGGAGTATAGGAATATGGAGTTTCGGCTCGTGCGTCAAGGAGCGTTGCAACTTCAAGGATAATACTTCTTCAAAAACTTGCCATTGATAGGGATAATTCTCATACCGTCTACATCAACCAGCTTGGAAGCCCCACTTGAGTAGGCTTCTTGTATGACATATGGCTCGTCCATTTTGAAGTGAACTTCCCTATAGGTTTATGGGATGTAATAATGGGTCTTCGTACGACAAGGAGTTGATCTACTACTTGAAAGGATCTCGAGCGAACTCTTTTATTGAAGGCGCGAGACAATCGAGCTTGATAACATTCAAGACTCTGTTGAGATTCCAACCTCTTCTCATCAAGAGCCTCAAACTCTGCTAATCAAAGTCGGGCATTTTCTTCATCAGTGATCCTTTCTTGAATATCTAATCGCAATGAAGGTATTTGACGCTTGAGTGGCAAGACGGTTTCGACTCCATATGCGAGTGCATAAGGGGTCGCTTGTGTTGGAGACAACTTTCTTTAATAATTTGCATAGAGTCTTGTTGAATGCCTTAGCTAGACCATTGGCGGCAACATTGTACATAGAAGAGTTACGTTGCTTGAAGCCAAAGAGATCACAAATCTTGTTCATCAACCTATTATCGAGCGACTTGCCATTATCCGTTATTATGTAACAAGGAATGCCAAAACGATAGATAATGTTTGTATAAGTGTCCACCAGAGGACTTTGGCAGTGGTCCAACAACATCGAATCCCCAAGCGTCAAACAACCAGGATGCAACGATCGGGTGCAACACTTCAGGAGGCTGATGAATAAAATTCGCATGGAATTAGAAAGCTTGCATCTTCGAACTTAGTCCAAGCAATCTTTTACCATCGTTGGCCAATAATATCCCATCATTTTATATGAAAGTGGAGCTTTGGTCCAGACTGGTGTGACCCACATACCCCAGAACGTGCTTCTTGCATAGCTTGGAGTGCTTCATCATCCCCTAAGCATCACAAGAGTATTCCCTTGAATGACATTCTGTATAGAGTATCTTTATAGTAAAGGAAGCGAGGTGCACGACGACGGATTTCAGTCATTCTCCTCGGATTTTCTGGAAGTCTCCCATAGCTTAAGTAGTCGATTATGGGCTTTCTCCATTCTTCCTTATCATCTTTAGAAATGGCCACAAGATGCTCGAGTTCATTTTCTTCACTTTCATCCTTATTTGGCGGCGTTACTACCCTTTTTTGGCAAATAGTAACTCGCGCTTGATTAGACAGAATTAGCGATGAAGCTAGGGCAGCTAAAGCATCAACCTTCTTGTTTTCTTTCCTAGGCACATGTTGAATAATCACATCACCAATCCATCCCATCAATTTCTTACCATAATTATGATAAGGGCGTAGTTCAGGTTTCTTGACCTTGTAACTATCGAAAAGCTGATTGACCACTAACTGGGAGTCACCAAAGACTTGCAATTGCATCAAGCCCAAGTATAGATACTCAGCAACATTGTTGGAACAAAGTTGTGTCAATGTAAAAGAGTAGGGCAGAACTTCGCCTTGAGAGATGACAAATACTACGCCAGCACCAGCTCTTCCGCGATGTACATTACCATCAAAGTACATTTTTCTTGGGGGTTGAACTTCAATGACCATTGCGTCCTAATCAGATAGTTCGTTAGTTAGCTCCCAGTCATCAGGTATCGGATGATCTCCCAAGAAGTCTGCCAATGCTTGTCCTTTTATAGCATTTTGAGGGATTTACAAAATCTCGAATTGTTGAAATTGGAGATACCATCTCTCTAGTCTATCACTAAGAACATGTTTTGACATCACGAACTTGATGGGATTTGCTTTAGAAATAAGACGAACAACATAAGCTTGAAAGTAGTGCTTCAACATTTGAATTGAGAAGACTAGCGCCAAACACAACTTTTCAATTGGCGAATAATTCAGCTCGTTTGGTGTCATCATCCAGATCAAGTAGTAAAGAGAGTTTTCTTTTCCCTCACTATTTTCTTGGGCCAATAGTGCTCCAACAGACCTTTCTTATGCTGAAATTTATAGTATCAATGGCTTTCCAGGTATAGGGAGTGCCAAAACCGGAGGCTTCATCAAGTAAGTTTTGATACTTTCAAAGGCATTGCTACAAGATTGATCCCACTTAAAATGAATGCCTTTCTTCATGAGGCAACTGAATGGTTGGCACCTCCCAGCTAGGTTTGAGATGAATCTCCTAAGGTATGATAGCTTTCCTTGCAGACTTTTCAATTTATGAATATTTCGAGGCTCATGCATCTTCAAAATGGCATCCACTTTGGGACAATGAACCAAGGAACTTTCCAGAAGCAACTCCAAAGGCATATTTCAATGGATTCATCCTAAGTTGGTACCTCCGGAGCAACTTAAACACCATTCTTAACTCTTTCAAGTGGTCGCTCTTCTCTCTTGATTTTACCACCAAGTCGTCGATATAGAATTCAACATTCTTGTGGAAAAGATCATCAAAAATATTCTGCACAACCCTTTGGTAAGTAGCACTAGAATTCTTCAAGCCAAAAGGCATTACCTTGTAGCAATAAATACCCTTGGGGGTACGGAATACAGTAAGCTCTTCATTTTTAGGCGTCATTCGAATTTGGTTATAGCTCGATGAACCGTCCATAAATGACATTGCCTCGTACCCAGTAGTAGCATCGATCATCAGCTCTGGAATAGGAAACGAGAATTCATCTTTGGGACACGCATTGTTGAGATCTCTGAAGTCAACCACCTAGAATCTGACCATTCTTCTTCCTTATAGGGACAATACTTGAGACCCATGTTGGGTATTTAAATTCGCGAATAAAGCCAACTTGAATGAGTTTGTTAACTTCACTTCCGATCAAGGGAACCAAGTCCGACATAAAGCATCTTTGGGATTGCTTAACAGGACGAGCGCCATTCTTGACTGCAAGGTGATGAACTGCTACTTTAGGGTCCAAGCCAGGCATCTCTTTGTAGCTCCAAGCAAAGACATCCTTGAACTCCTTGAGAAAATTGATATAAGTGCTTTCTTCATTAATTGCTAGTAAAGCACTTAGGTATGTGGGCCTTAGTTCTTCATCTGTGCCAATGTTAACTTTTTTAAGGTATCAATCGTTGCCTTCACCTCTTTTTCAAGTTCCGGGGGAGCATCTTTCGCGTAATCTTCTTGAGGGATTCGTAAACATATCTATGTTGTTACTTTCTCACTACCAATGAGTAGGCCTCGTGCTGCAACTTTGCTTGCCTAAAATGTAAATCCTTACTAGCCGAAGTAAGTGACTTTCTTACTGGAGCATACATAACGGACAAGGACTTATAAGACTATTCTTAGCCTGTTATTCAAGAGTCTTTCCTCAGAATGGATGATGAATGGAAGCGAGATTGGATTGACGTATAGAAAGGCAGTGGTACATGCCCATAAGCTACATTACTAACTGCAAAAACAATATCAATTTCTTTAAGGGAAGAACAACTAAAGTATCTTGACATAGAAAAGAAATCACTTTATAAACCAAACAGTCATTCAACTAGATGAAAACCTGTAAGCAGTTAAATAGGAGAAATAGAACAAATCGCTTACCGATCTTTTTGACATTCCATATAAGGACCTTCATGTGGAACTATTATTGTTTTTACATTCCCCTCGCACCTTAGCACTACTTCTGGTTTTTCGTCTTGTGCAAACTTTATTTGTATTTTGTTCTTTGGCCTTTACTTCCCCCTTCCTCGCTCTTTCTTAGAATTTAACATGTTTTGCATCTTGTTCGCCCACTCTTCATTCAGGGTGATTCGAACCGGGAGGGGGGGGGGATGGATCTTCCACCTTGTTGGTCATAGCACCAGTACTTGAACGCTTACTCTTACTGCTCTTCTCAGGTTCACCTCTTTTGAATTCTTGAGGGTCCCCATCATTGAAGGATATGTGATAACACACTGAAACATCCTCCAATTTCTCGTCATCCTCCATTAGATATGAAACACCGTGCTTGCCTTGTGCAGTGACATGCTATGAAGAACCCAAACTTTCTTCGTCTTCATCATGTTCTTTAGTGTAGACTATAGTGTATGGCTTCACCTTTAGTACCTCATCACACGAAACCATGACTTTTGTTTGTCGTCTTACTCTGGAAGGAACCATACTTTGGAAATCCTTAGAGATCTTCTGAATTTTGGGCGAAGCGGGTGTTCCTGTATTTCGATAATTTCTCCGGAACTTATTCCATTTATTTAATGGACCCAATATCTCAAACACGAAAGTCCTCGCAGTTGATTTTCCAAGTTGATCAAAGACATAAGTCTTGTTAGAAGCGGAAGATTTATCTTCTACGGTGATATAATTGCTACTCGCCCTTCTTATGGAGATGCAAACTAGTGACAGTTGTTTGTATCCCAAAACTTCACGTGGTTGCCTCGTCACAGCTTCTGATGTGAGCTTCCCTAACTTTGACGGCTCGTTGGCATTGTATCCAGCTTTTGCAAATAGACTGGTGCGTTAGGATCAAAACCTTCATTTGTTCGCTTTGTAGGGAGTGCCACTTTCTGCAAACAATTTTGGGCCACAAACCCTTCAAGTGGCTTTGAGGACAACCTTACTTCCTCAACTCGTTATACGGGAAGAGTTAATTCCTTTGGCATGTTAGTTTGGAGATTAGACGATTCACCTTCATCTTTCTTCCTTTTAAGGACATATTGGAGCACATGAGTTACTTTCTTTCCATAAGACGCAATATCCCCTCTATAAGATTTATTCGAGTTAGGTTGCACCTCTTCAGTAACAACTTTGGCTCTACCAGTAGTCACCGCAGCTTTTTTAGTTGTGGGCTCGTCATTCTTGCTTTTCATGACATCATTAGATTTTAGCTCCTTCACAACGCGGTTCTTCAAATAGAACTTTGCATTGACGAAGTGTGACTCAGTCTCGGTGAATGGCTCATCATCAACAACTATCTTCTTCTCGACTTCACCCTAGTAGTATTTTAAACATTGATGGTAGGCAGATGGAACTACTTTATTCTCCTTTATCCAAATCCTTCCAAGAAAGATGTTGTACGAAGTCTTTGCATCGATCACATGCAGCCATGCACTTGATTGCATATCTTCTATGGTGATTCCCATCCTGATAGAACCTATGTCTCTTTGCACCCCTTGGTTGAATCCTTGAATCATCACACGACTTTCCAAGAGTTCGTTCATGGGAATACAAAGTTCTTTGGCAAGATGTTCACTGAGGATCCTCCATCAACCAAAACTCAATTTACCCTTTCATTGCGCATATATCCAACCAAGTACAACGGGCAGTTATGAGGAGTGTCACCTAGTAGAAGATCGCCATTTGTGAAAGTAAATTTTTCCTCACAAGCATTAACTTCTTGAGGAATGGACTCGATGAGATTTTCCGAAGATGGTGTCGATGGTAGGTCATCACTCTTTTCTTCCCCTTTGTCAGCATGGCAACAAGAGGCATCAATACCCCCACGGGAATTCTTCGTGTGAAACCAACTTGGTAACAATTCCTCCAAGGTCATCAGATGTCGTGGATTTTGAGGATGGTGCACCTCCAATTTTGCTTTATTCAAATGATTAACTGGATTCCACCTCCTTAGTATTTCACCATCATTTTCCTTGTTGGTTGTTCTATTGATTCTTTTCATGGGCTCCTTTTATGGCGCCTACAGCAAGTCACCAACATCCAACCCCCATCATCATCATGGTCGTCTACTCGACTTTGTTATTTTCCAGTGATTCCTCATCTTTGATTTCTTTTAAACTGCATATCTCATCTAGACTGAATGAGGCAAAGGTGATAGACTTGGTTCGCACTTGCCTTCTCATCTTCAAGCACGATCTTCTTTTCACGAGCCAAGTCCATAACTTTGTCCTTGAAGACAAAGCACTTCTCCAGAGGGTATCTCACGAGTCGATGGTATTTTTAGTAATTTGAGTCATTCGTTTTACCATCTTCATTTGGCCGCTTCTTCTCCGGAAGCTCAATGAGATTTAACTCGATGAGTTCTTCAAAAATTACTGGCACATCAGAATCCAGAAATGGCTACTCCTTATCTTGCATTTCTTTTAGAGTCAAATTTCCACTTGGTTTATCTTGAAAAGAAGTGGATTTAGTACTCTTCTTCTTGCTCACCTTCATAATGAACTTTATAGGTGATGTGTTGACATTCATAACTTCTTTGTTTTCAGGCTTGGGTGCAAACTTGCTCCATTTCCTAACTTCTTGCTTGTCGTTACCGTTGCGAGGCTCATAGATATGTAGCCTTTCATTTCCAGCGGAGTCCATGCTTAACTCCATGTCATGGGCACGAGTCACAAGTTCTCCAAATATTCTAGGCTTGATACCTTGCAAGATGTAGCGGAGTCCCCAATGCATGCCTTGGATACACATCTCAATGCCGGAAGCTTCACTAAGCCTGTCTTTATAGTTGAGGCTGGCATTCCTCCAACAATTCATAAAGTCGATAACTGGTTCACCCTTCCGTTAACGAGTATTTTTAAGTTCCACCATACTCACAGTACGTCTCGTGATATAAAAGCGATTGAGGAAATTTTTCTCTAGTTGATCCCAACTATCAATAGATCCAGCCCTGAGGTCTGTGTACCAGTTAAAAGTATTTTCTTTTAGCAAGCGGGAAAACTACTTGACAAGGTAATCTCCATAAGTCCCAGCATTGTTGCATGTCTCAACGAAGTGCGCCACATGTTGCTTTTGATTACCTTTACCATCAAACTGTTGAAACTTTGGAGGTTGATAGCCAGCAGGCATCTTCAACATATCGACCCTTGCAGTGTATGACTTTGCATATGTAAGGGAGGACTTGACAACAACTTCATACTTGTTATTAATGGTTCTTTCAATGAATTCCTTCGGTTGATCGATTGGAATCATCCCTTCAGAATAGACATTGATAGCCTTAGCGGATGTAACTTGTCTCAGGGGAGAATTACTCTCTGGAACCTCTAGGAGCTTGCCTAGTTCATGGGTGGATTCTTCTTGAATCAAGATTCCCACTCTACCAGTTAACTTGTCAATTCTAGAATCTTGATTTTACATGCACTTGATCAAGCCGGCGATTGCTTCCGTCAAGTTTGCCAATTGCTCCTCCACAGATGAAGTGTTTGTCACCATGGCTTGCATGATTGTCGTGGACGATGGAGAATAGCATGAATTTTCACACAGATTGATCTTCGATTGTCTCATGCTATGTAGTGTAAGTGGGAAGGATCCATCACTTGAAGCATCATCATCTTCCTTCACAACATAGTACTTGGATCCAGAGAGGTCAAGTAGAAGAAGAGTTTTCTTGATCTTTTCAGCAACATCGCTTCCTCCTTCGGGTGCATTTGTGGAAGATCTTGCTCCTTTTGAGGATGACAATCCGAAAACAGGGGTTTGATGCGGACGACATTTGGGGTGCTTGTTGTCCTAACGAGCTTTCTTTGCTCCTCGTAACTGGTCCAAAACTTCCAAAGGTAACAAATGCTTTCCACATCAGCACAGAACCTGGAATTAACAGTCTTGGTGGAAGTTGAACTAGAGTTGGTTTTCTTTGAAGCCATTTCAATGTTCTTGAATTTTGGTGATTGAAAAGTTGATATGAGAGATAGAGATTGTCCGACTGGGCATGCCAGAATTTGTAGACAATAAATTGAGTCGAGAAAATAAAATCAAGATCGAAAAATATTGCAACAATTGTAGTATTTGATTTCAAATAATGTGAGTTACAATCTCTATGAATCCTCTGATTCTTCTTTCCAATAGTAAATAAATCCAAGGGCCTTTGAGCTTGATCTTGCATATGTAGTTGTTTCCACGAACGATGATCTTGAATTCAACTAGCACGAACTTTGATTTGAACTCGTACTCCTTGAATATTGATTTGTTCTTTGTTCTTGAGCTTGATTGCTTGAACTTGAACTTGATTTGTTCTTCGTTCTTGAACTTGAACTTGATTTGTTCTTCGTTCTTGAGCTTGAACTTGATTTATTCTTCGTTCTTGAGCTTGAACCTGATTGCTTGAACTTGATTGCTTGAAGCTTGAAACATGTGGAGGAATTTATAGCGTTTGATCCACGAGCTCTTTGTTGCTTCTTATTATAACTTTTGGTGCTTTTTCTGAGTTATGAAAACCCCTATTTATAGTTGTGAAAGGAAAGAGTTATGATATGAACAAACTCTTTCCGACCAATCAAAGTGAAGTGTGACAAAGCCGTATTTGATTGGCCAAAACATGTCACTTGCACACGTGGCACAGTTTCATTGGCTTTTTAACTTGGCATGGCATGCTTTATCATTTTGGCACGTGGCACGATCCTATTGGCTCTTTCGTTTGACTTGGTTTGCCACGTCATTTTACACGTGGTACCGAATTGGGCCTCTAAAAAGATGACATCTTGGGCTTAATGAAGTGGGCTCATCACTTTAGCCAATTAAATGTGCTAGCCCAATGGATTAAGACTTATTTGTTTAATCCATATATATTGGATATATAATTAATTCAATTATATTAGCTCATAATATTTGTTTGGACCAATATATCTTGAATTTAAAATATAATTCAAATTATTTTATCGATTTAGATTCGATAAAATTTAAATACTTACAGTGTCATTAGCTCGCATCGAATAATTTGACTTTCCGGTCATTTGTATTTTATGAGCAATTCTAACATAGTTTTATTACTTTGATGTGACAAAAATAATCCTATAATTTATTATTATAGCAGGTAAATTTTACATAAATACAAAGCAAGTGATAGAGGAAGATTAGAGAATTACTTGAGATATGGAATTGTGATGTTCTTCAATAAAGATGGATTTAGAGCTGCAAAACTATTCCACTCTTCTATATCTATCTTTCCATCCCCTTTAGAATCTGCTTCCTCAAATGTCTTCATGGCCCACAAAAATTAGATTAAAAATATGAGTTAGTTAACTTTAACAACATTTCTTCTTTATAATGTTGTGATCTTTGCATGCTTGTTTGGAGCCGAAGGTTTATTAAAAATATTCTCTCTGCCTGCACAAAGCAGGGGTAAGGCTGCGTAATCACTATTTTTCCCAAATCCCATTTGGGGACAGAAGCGGAGCCATGATTTCAAATTTATAGGTTCGGGATTCCAATCGTTTTAAGTTATAAGACTCTAAGTTAATTTTTAAGACAAGTACAAGGTTCAAATCAAAGCTACTAGGTTCGACCGAACTCGGTTCGTCACTCTAGCTCCGTCTCAACTTGGGGGATTACACTGATTTTTTTGTTTTTTGTTTTTGTTATTGTTGCTGTGTTATTTTAACTCTTCAAAAATGCTATTGGACACTCGTTAGATTCTCCAAAGTATTGCATCTTTGGATGATCCAACACAAGTACGATAATATTATTAAAAAGTCCGAGTAACATAATTTATTAAATGTAAGATAATTTAGTGACCATTGTTTCCTAGTAAGTTGCATGTAAATAGTACCTTGTCGACAATAGCTTCAACTATATCATCAGTGAGTATCAATTCTGACTCATATAATAATGCTAAGATCAGCTCCTTCACCTGAACTCAGCTTAAATTCAAGGAGGAAAAACAGAAAATTATCTCAGTGAAATAAGGGCTTATTTAGCTTCTATTAAGAAGAGTTAACTTAAATTACCGTCCAGCCCACCGGCAAATGTATAAAATATATTAATAACGTCTATAATATATGTATAACTGTATATAATCAGTGAATAAATTTATATATACCGATTAGAAAAAATAAATAATGAATATGACATGTTATTTGTGTAAAGATCCCTTCTATTAAAGGTCATATGTTATGCTAACTTCACATGTGGTCATTAAATTTTACCCACTATAACAATAAAGTCACAAATCAATTTTTTAACTACAAGTATAATAATAGTATAGTCACAAAACTATATTTTGCATAGTAAATGACTGAAATTCACCCACTGTAATAGAAAAATCACAAAACTTTACTCATTATAATATTAACGGTAAAGTCGCCCTGGTATATAGGTTTGTCGTTATAGTGGATAAAGTTAGTAATTTTACTGTCATAGTAGGTAAAGGTTAGTTACTTTAATGTAGTAATTTTTTGAATTTACCGCTATAGTAGATAAGGCTTAGCGATTAATAAAATAGTGGATAAAGTTCAATATTTTAAGGTGTTTAAAGAAATAGTTTTATGACTTTAGTGTTATAGTATTACAGGAGTAGTGCATATTCACCTCTTCACGTCCAATGAACCCTCTTTGCCATAAGTCATACAGTTTAAATGCAACTGCAGCATCAGAAATCACTGGGCTCAATGCAATAATTGTAGCGGTTTATGTTGTTCGGATCTTTCAAAAATATTACTGATTCTGTATCAAATTCTCTATGTATATTTGGAGAATACAGCACACATCCGACATTATTTTTAAAAATTCCGAACAACATCGTTAAAAACATCTGTCTGATTTCATTGCCTTATCTAATGCCAGAAAAACACCTAATTGGAATTTCATACCAGAAATTTTCTCTGCTTGAGAAGCATCAGGATGGAAGATGCTTAGTGTACGGATAAATTTGCCAAAGTCTATTAGCCCATCACTGTTGGAGTCAAACAACTTGAACATCTATATGTAACAGACTTTAATGTCAGAGGCGAAGACAAGATTTAAAATTTATGGATTCAGTATTTTAATTCTTTTAAGTTACTGTGTTCTAAATTAATAATTTGTGCATAATTTAATAATTTTTACGACAAATGCAAAAGTTACTGGGCGCACACTAAAAAAGGAGGAAATAATGTATTAACTGAGAATTGATCCCTATTCAGCTTTCTTAGATGCCAAGTGTCAACAACTAATATTACATCAATTTAAAAAAATATGTACATAAAATATCTAATTTTGCGAAGAAACCATGGGTTCACGTGCCCCATAATCTCCCCTATAAATCCACCCCTGTTAAAAAAAAAAAAGAACAACACATTATGAATATGAACATGAATTTAAGTAATTTTTGAACCTCTTTAATACTATACTAGATGTTTCTCTTATTTCAAGAGAATTCAACAGATATAAAAGAAAAAATATTTTTACCCTATTCGTGCAAAATAACTTTTTAATAAAGGGTTTTAGTTCCCCTTCCTAATTCTGCCTCGAATTTGAGTTGACTGACTTTAAATCTTGAATTCGTCTCAGCTTACCCTGTCTGAAAATAGAGACTGCTTCATGCTATCTCTGAACAATCCAAGCTGGAACTCTTCCTGTAACAAACTCAAATTTCTGTTAAATCATAAAATATAATAAAGGAAATTTTTTTAATTAAGAAAGAAAGAAATGATGGAATTTACTTTGCTAATAAAGCCATCATTGCAAATAGAACAACTTAATTTTCTGAGGAGTTCACTTAAGGTCTTGACTTCTTCCAAAGAAACTGAAATCAGAAAAAAATAGAAGTGATTATTAAGGGAAGAAAAAAGAAAAAAGAAAATAGGAGAAACCTACTACGTACAATGTGTCTGAGCTGCCAGTACAACATGATCTTCATATATCCTTTCTTGCTTTATTAAAACACAACCCATTTTATAATATTTTTCTGTTTTGTTTAGGCTATATATATACAGGTTTCCTGAATCTCTATAATTTATATGGAGGGGTTGATTGTATAAATGGAATGGAACTTGGAGCAACGGTAAAATTATTTTCGTGTGACGTGACCTATAGATCACGAGTTCGAGCAGTGAAAGCAATCAGTAATACTTGCATTAGGGTAGACTACCTACATCATGTATTTCTTGGGATGCGGTCCTTCTCCGAACACGGCATGAACGCGAAATGCCTTGTGCATCGGATTTGGTAGTATATAAAAAGCATAAGTGAACATTCATAAGCCTTTTACCTTACTTTCTTGACCATAAAGAGATGATAAATGGGTTTGGTCAAATTTGATCAGGTCAAAAGTGGTCAAATTAATAAGTGAGTTATGGCAAATAACTAGTTTGAGATTAATATAAAGCGTTGTTGTTTAGTGGAGAACATTGTGAGAATTATTTAGTCAAATACAATAGCCCTATACAAAGGCGGAGTTACTGCCTGAGAAAGGTTGTACATCTTTTGCCAAAAAATTATACCGTATAAAAGGATAATTCGATATATAAAGTATATCGTATTTAATAAACAACTTACTCTAATGAAGCATTAGTGACTGCTTGACTTGAACCCGTGATTTATAGATCACATATACTATGTAAAGGTTAATATTACTTCTTCTACTTACATACTAAATCTTAAACGTCCTTAGAGAAATTCAGTTACTGGCCCAGTAATTAAGAGCAAAGTGTACATTCTATGGAAGGTATTTATTAACATTCCTATTTTAGAGATTCCAAAAGGTGCATGAATTCATTGAGTTTCTATTTTCATTCCTGTAATTGTCATTGCTTTTTTTTTTTTTTTTTTGGTGTTGTTTAGCTAATGTGGAACCTGGTGCTGTTGCTTTAATAATGTGGGGTTGTAAGGAACAGATTTGTTCAGATTCACCAAATTGGTTGTACATAAGTAGTTCCCAATGTTCCAAATTCAGGAAAATGGAAGAAGAGTAATTTTTTTTTTTTGGTTGAAAATATTTCGGAGCGCATCAATCCTCCGTTCATACGTATTTCATACATTCCAAATATGGAGTTGGATAAGCAATTTTTTTTGCAAAGTTAATATAAGTTAAAACGTGATTTAAAAAGCGGGTATAGATACAAAAGCCCCGAAAAAACCTATTAAGTTCTTAGCTCAAATTTCATGTCGTCTACATTGACATTATTTGACAAGTTTTTAACACGAAAAAAACTCAAATTATTTTCTCAAGAAGTGGTAAAGTATTAGAGCTCAAAGGTCAGTGCTACAACAATAACAACAACAACATACATAGTATTATCTCACACTGTGGGGTCTGGGAGGGTAGTATGTACGCAAACTTTAACCCTACCTTGTGAGGATAGAGAAGCTATTTCCAATAGACCCTCAGCTCAGAAAAGTATAAGCACCACATTAATGAAAATATAAACAAGAAGGGACAACACCAAAGCCATATAAAAGTAGAACAAAAGACAACAAGATAGTAAGGTGATCAACAATGAAAAAAAATAACGGTTAGTCATAAAAACCTACTACCAACAGAAAGCGAGAATGCTTTCCAATACTACTGTTATGAACACTCTAGACTACCTACTCTACTACCTTAATTTTCGACCTCCATACCTTCCTATCAAAGGTCATGTCCTCGGTCAGCTGAAGTTGCGCCATGTCTTGGTTAATCAACCTCTCCCCACCTCTTTTTTGGCCTACCTCTACCTCTATGTAGGCCTTCCAATGTCAACCTCTCACACCTTCTCACCGGGGCGTCTATGCTCCTCCTCCTTACATGACCAAACCACCTAAGCCGCGCTTCCCGCATCTTGTCCTCAATAGGGGCCACACCCACCTTGTCGCGAATAACCTCATTTCTAATCCTATCTAATCTGGTGCGCCCGCACATCCATCTCAACATCCTCATCTCTGCTACCTTCATCTTCTGGACATGAGCTATCTTAATTGGCCAAAACTCATCCCCATACAACATCGTCGGTCTGACCATCACTCTGTAGAACTTACATTTAAGTATCAGTGGTACCTTCTTGTCATACAAAACACTGGAAGCGAGTTTTCATTTCATCCATCCCGTCCCAATATGATGTGTGAGATCTTCATCAATCTCCCAGTCCCCCTGAATAATAGACCCAAGGTACTTAGAACTTCCTCTCCTAGGGATGACCTGCGAGTTTAGCCTCACATCCCCTTCCCCTCCTTGAGTCTCACCACTGAACTTACACTCCAAGTATTCTGTCTTGGTCCTTCTCAACTTGAAACCTTTAGACTCCAGTGTTTGCCTCCATACCTCTAACTTCGCATTCACACCGCCTCGCGTGTCGTCAATCAATACAATATCATCTGCAAATAGCATGCACCACGACACCTCCCATTGGATGTGGCGTGTTAGTAAGTCCATCGCCAGGGAAAATAAAAAAAAGGCTGAGTATCGACCCCTGATGCAACCCATCATAACCGGAAAATGGTCCGAGTTCCCACCCACCATCCTCACTCGGGTATTTGCTTCATCATACATGTCCTTAATCACCAAACATGGGAAACATGTATACCTCTAGCCTCCAAACATCTCCACAAAACCTCCCTCAGAACTTTATCGTACGCCTTTTCTAAGTCGGTGAACACCATATGCAAGGCCTTCTTCCTCTGCCTATACTGCTCCATCAATTTCCTAACAAGGTGGATGGCTTCTATAGTTGAACGCCCCGACATAAACTCAAACTGTTTCTCGAAAATAGACACACTTCTCCTCACTCTTAACTCTACCACTCTCTCCCATACTTTCATAGTATGGTTAAGCAACTTGATATCCCGATAGTTATTGCAATTTTGGATATCACCCTTGTTCTTATATACAGGAACCATCGTGCTCCACCTCCACTCTTCGGGCATCTTATTCGTTCTAAAAATGACATTAAATAACCTAGCAAGCCACTCCAAGCCTGCCTTGCCCACACTCTTCTAAAACTCCACCGAGATTTCATCCGGCTCGGTCTTTGCCCCTACCAAACAATTTTTCCAAATTCAGTAACCCACTTATGCTTACGATCTAACAGATCAGACCACTACAATAATGCTACAAAAAGGTATGGTTATTATCTGGGGAATAAAGATGAAGATGCTGGAATTTGTGAAAAGGAAAAGGGCCAAATTTGCCCTCTACTGTATAAAATTGCTCAATTTCCTTCCGCAGCACTTTTGAAAATCCATACCACTATAAGAAAATAGATTTTCAGTGACGATATTTAGTGGCGACTAATAAATTCGAACGAACTATCGTGGGCGGCTTTCCAGCCATGCCTCATGACCCCTTGGATGCGCCCCGTGGCGTCATGCCAAGCCTCCCAACGCCTAGCGCCACAGACAGCCCCGTGGTCTTGGCTGTGCCAAACAACAAGAGCGTATGTGCCTCTGTCGCCCCACCGATATCCCTCGCCAGCACCCAACCGCAGGTAGATACCAACAGCGCTGCGCGCGCAGATCGTGATGCCAAAGACAAGGTTGCTGACAACAGACTTGTTTCTACCTTGTAGAGAATTAAGTCCTTCTCATTGATGTTATAGAGTAGTTTTATTTCATGTATTTCCATTATGTTCCTCTAACTTAGTTAGGTCAAGTCTTGTAACTTCGGTTTATTTTTTTAAGCACTATTAGGGGGGATCAAGCAATCAAACTTTCTAGAAAGCACACAATTCTTTGTACTGGTGTCTCTCCCCCTCGACACCGTGTTTATTTTCTGTAATAACTTTTATTAATACAATCAAGCTTTCTTTCCTTCTCGATTCTCATCTCAATTTCTCTTGACATTGTCTTTCACGTATGTCACTGATAATCTCGTCTAGCGTATGGAGGGGACCTCAGTTGGCGGATAGTAACTGCACTGACATCAGTTGCTTAGCCTTACGTCGCCCTTCCAAGTAATCTCAGCAAGGCGCCATATAAAAGTTGGTATCAGAGCCTAGGCTCGACATCGGACGAGGAAACACATTGCCATTACCACCATTTCTGACCATGGTGAATCATGGGGACCACATTGTGGCCCTTGAAGAGACGATTGACGTATTATGGCCCATCGTGGATATGGTGCCTGAACAAAGAACCAGCCTAGTGCAAAGTTTGGACGACCTGGACCGCCGAATACTCCAGGCCGAAATGGACATAGAAAACATTAGTTGCAACACTAAAGGAGACCAACAAATAGTAGCCACAAAGGCAGCTTGAAAGTTTTGGTAAATTCGAGGACCTCCAACAGGAGCGTGCTGAGTATTTAGCCTACAGGGCACAAGAGGCAGACATGGTGACTGCTATGCAACAAACTATGGACAACTTGACAAGCCAGCTCAATGTTGTCAATGCTGCTTTCCAAGGCCTGCTTCGAGGAGGTGGAAACCAAATCGAGGGTGTTGTGAACCTCGCCCCCGTGGAGCAAAAACTGAAAATTCCTGAGCCAAAGCCATACAGTGGAGCTCGGAATGCTAAAGAAGTGAAAAACTTCATCTTCGACATTGAACAATACTTCGATGCTGTGGGGGGCCTAGAAGAAGCTAAGAAGGTAGCAACTGCTGCCATGTATCTTCAAGGTGATGCTAAACTCTAGTGGCGGGTGAAGTACGAAGCCACCAGGGCCGGTGAATATGCTCCAGAGACATGGGCAGAGCTGAAGGCAGCCATACGCCTACAGTTCTTCCCCGTAAATGTTGAGTACAATGCAAGGAGAAAGCTATGGGAGCTCCGCCAGACCAAATTAGTGCGGGATTACGTGTGAGAATTCTCTGCGCTCATGCTGAACATACATGACATGTGAGAAAAAGACAACTCTTCACATTCCTGGAAGGGTTGAAACCTTATGCCCGTATGGAGCTGCAAAGACAAAGGGTAGATACCCTACCCAAGGCGATACAAGCAGCGGAATGCCTTGGGGACTATCAAGTGGAAACTCGGAAGGATAGGCCTCAACCGCCTGTATGAGCGGGATATAAACTGGTCCAGCCTAGCAATGGTGGCCCTAGAAGAAGTGGGGGATATCAAAATGCAACTAAATCTAAGGCTCCTGTAAGGCCCCGTAATTTTTTTTCTAAAAATTGAGATTCCGTGATGCCGGAGTAGGCGTAGGGTTAATAGTCGCGGTTTGGACTTTTTGGATTGAACAGTGCGCTGGGAAGTTGAAGGAAAATATTATATAGAAATAGGCATTTTTGTGGCCCATTATGCGGCCGCATAATCGCTCTGCAGGCCGCAGAATGACCGCAGAATGAAGCAGCATTTTGGCTAATTTTGAAGTCAATTTTGCGGCCAATTATGCGACCGCATAACTGTTTCACGGGCCGCACTTTAGTCGCATAATAATCCTTAGAATTTTGCGAAGGGAGGTTCTGCGGTGCATTATGCGACCGCAGAACAGGTCTGTGGGCCGCAGAGTGAAGCAGGCCAGCGCAGTTCCCAGGGCCATTTTTTGCGGTCACTTTGCGGACCGCAGAATCATTATGCGGTCGCATATGCGGCCGCAGAACCTGTTATGGAGCTTCATTTTTGAGTTCTTAAAATCCGGTCCTACCTCATGAAAATAGATGTAAGGGAACATTTTTGAGCAAAAGCTGATACTTTAGAGTGAGAGAGAGAGCCCTAGAGGGAGAAAGTGATCTTCACTAAATTACTCTTCAATTATTTCTTAAAACTTTGAAGATTATCAAGGGAAACACCCTAGGTCTTCATCCTAAGAGGTAAGATTCTATCCCCCAAACTCTTAATTTCGAACTATAACTAGAACGGAAAATTAGTAAGATAGTTCATGGGGATGAGAGTTGTTTATCTTGCATGCATGTGAGATGAAAGAGTGTAGAAGGATTGTGGGATAAAATGGTAAAGAGTGGGTTGCAGGCCTCGCAACCTAATACACACACAGTGTTTGATAGAATGCTCAAGTGAGCTAGAATCATTATCGTTTTCTTAATTTCTGGTTCAATTTTGTTATACTAATAAAATAGATTAAAGTTGCTAATATTCCAGAACATCTTAGAGTTTTAAGAAGCTCAATTGAGGTACGTTGTCTAAACCCCGTTCTTCATAGAATCGAGTTGCCCCGACGTTCGTAATTGGTGTAGGTCCTCAAATTCATCATTATAGAATTGATTATTCCTAATGTGTTGTGTCGAAGGATATATGTTTAATGTTTATTCCAAATGCTTCGCCATTTCATATTGCCTTGTGAGGTTGTGTTCAAAATATGGAATATGTACTAGAAATGCTAAGACATCATGTCAAAAATTGAATAAAGATTGTTATGCCAAATTATGTGAAAAGCCTCTATGTGCTTAGGATTCCCAAGTTTTCCCATATTTGCATTAATGCCTTACATGATAGGTCTTATTTTTGTTTATGATAATGATATTTGAATGTGAAAAAGAGAAACCTAAATTATGAAATACGGCCAAGTGCCAAGAATGACTTTATAATTGATGCCACTCGTGCCAATGTATTAAAAAGATGGGAAAGAAATATGAAGTGAGATGATTGACTGAAAGGGGTGATGTCTCAAATGAGATGACCTAGCCGATCAGGCCGTGATCGAATTCCATGCCGCACATATGGTGGTAACTATGCTGGAAGTGATAATTAAAATTGTGGATATGGTTGATGTCTCATGGTGGTATTGTGGATTGTGGCATATTGGCACTAAGAAACCACCCAACCTAATAATGTGAAAATTGACTTAAAAATCTATGTGATCCTTAACTTGATGTTTTAGTGTTATTTGAAACTTATATTGCATTCTTGACTGTTTTCCCTATACTACTATTCATTCTATTGAGATAGTGTTTAGTTTACATACTAGTACTATTCAACAGTACTAACGTCCCTTTTGCCGGGGCGCTGCATCTTTAAATGGATGCAGGTGGTTCCGTAGCAGACAATGTTGATCACATAAAATGGTGCATCCTCTTCCCAGCTAACTCGGTGAGCCCCACTTCATTCTGGGATCATGTATTGTATCTTTTGTTTATATTGTTTTCACTTTTGAGGTACAGACGGGGCCTTGTTGCCGGCACCATCTTTACTCTCTTTTGTATCTTTAGAGGCTCCGTAGACACTATGTGGTGTAAGCACGTAATTTTGACCCGCACAATTTTTAAAATTTTAATTTTTACCATTGCTCTAGCATATTTTTCTCTACCTTTTTATAACATTTAAAAAATACCAAAAGTATTTTCATTTTAATATATAATTCACTGTAATATTTATTCTTATTAACTAAGATTAATTAGTATATTTTGGTAGTATTTTTATTTTTATTTTTTTTCAATGAGAAAGAATTAAATTTGGGCTAATTGAGAGCTCAATTTCGGATTTTAATAGCCCAGCAAGACTTTCTTCCCAATCCCTTTTAGCCCAAACCCTTTTCTCACCCATCAAACCCCTCTCTTAATCATAACCATTGATCTACTTTCATCCAAGGGACAATACTCACTCCCCACTACCATATAAAAACCAAATTGACACCCAAAAACCCTAAGCTAATTCCCCACTTCAGCCGCAACAAACAAGCAAAAAATAGAAAAAGGGGAAATCGACTGGACTTCCAAAAATGGAAAATCTCCATATTCTTTCTCAATAGAGAAAGACCAACCGTCCTCCTCATTTTTGAGGTCTTCAACCCCACACTCACAATAGGAAATCTAAGGCCTCTCCCCCAATTCCAAAAAGGACCCACGGTTTCCCCCCATTTAGATTTTAGAACCATCTCTTTCTCTCAATTCAAGGAGACACACACACAAATATAATAGAGAGGAACATATAGAGTGAAATAGAACATAAGTGATTAAGAGAATTTGGGAATTAAAATAGCAAAAAGGGGAGGTCACAAAGCAGTAGCAATTCACTAGGCTCAAATCACGAGAATTGAGATATTCAGTACTATAATACACTACCAATTGAATACTTTTCAGATTCTTGCTATTTTCCAAGTTGATTGATAAAGCTTCTCTGAGCTGATTCTTTCTTAAGGTTATGTTTAGCTCTTTGAGCTTCGGTGTTCTCCGGGTCGAGTAGAGTTCGAGTTCGTCCGCGAGATTCGAGTTTTTCCGGCGAGGTTCGGTCAGTCTTTTACTTGTCGAGGTACGATTGTGGTTCTGTGCATTGTCAAGTTTTAAAACAGTCAGCGTATCTATTTAGAGGTCCATTTCCTTTCTCTTACATTCTAAATCTTTATTTTTTATATGATTTTGTGTTAGATCATGATTGAGTTTGAGTTAAATGTGATAGTGTTGATTACTCTATGTGTTGTGTATTGATTTGTTCTTGTTTAAAATCATGGCACCTTCATACTTTTAAAATCATGAATCTGCTCTCAATTTGGTTACTCTTCGTTTCATAGGATTTGGCTTTATTTAGAGCTTAATTAGTTTGGAAAATTAGAGATTGAGAACTGATTGCTGTAAATCGCTTTACAAAATCACTTATGAACATCGTAGTTTGCATAGGCGCGATTAATAATAAACATCGTGACTATGGGTACGATTCCCGTGGCATATTCATGATGCATAAATCCAAATTTGGGTGTGCATTTCATGTGACCCGACTATAACCTCGAATAATAATAATGAAAACACATGTAGTAAATTGCGGGTGCGTTTCACGTGTAGCAATTCACAATATGTACAAAAATAAACGAGTGCATGACATCGTGGCTTGTTCAACTAAATTCTATAAATCCGAAAAGCAATTAAAATCTTATTAAAAGCGGCTACAAAATTAAAAATGCACAACTGGTTTTAAACATGTAATAACTCAGATAATTAGGCCAATTATTAATAGTTGAGAGACCGTGCTAAAACCACGAAATTAGGGAGTGCCTCACACCTTCTCTTGGGTTAACATAATTACTTACCCGATCTTTTGGTTTTCGTAGACTTTAAACAGCGTCAAATTTCCTCGATTTGAGATTTAAAATAAACCGGTGACTTGGGACAACATAAATAATTCCAAGTGGAGAATTTGAACAAATAAATAATCCCATTTCGATAATGTCACTTCAATTGGAAATATTCCTTAATCCCCTCGGAAAAAAGGAGGTGTGACAGCTCTAGCTGCCGGGGACAAGAACCCAGAATCTCTAGTTCAAGGTTCATAATTCGAGCTTAGAATAGCTGTTATAATTGACTTTCATGATTGTCTGATTTTTTATGTGTTTGAGCCTAATGTGCTAAATTCCGCTTTTACTGCTTTGATATTGTGTGAATTCTATACAAACTGTTACGAAAACCCTTCTTCTCTCCGAGTCTTATAAATCTTCCGGGAAGCGTGCACTTCATGTGGATTCTTTTCTGTTAGAGTCATATCATAATTTTAGAACAAGGATTGGACAAGTTGCAAAGCAGGTGAAACTTCTGTATTCCCAGTACGCCGCCCCCCCCCCCTCTCCCGACTCGAGTTGTCAGCTCGGGTAAGCCAGGTCTAGAACAATACACCAGGACTTTAGCTTAGAATAACATAGCCTAATGCCGGATTCCTTGTAGGAACATTTATTTGCATCACGTGCATTTGAATTTGGGGACTCAACACAGGGGTTAGCTCCGTCTAGGACGGGTGTACCCAAATTAAAAGACCATCATAATGCATCTTACGTGCTACTTGCGCATTTGTTTGTTTCGGCTTGCATGTTGACCGACTTCTAGAATAGGGAAGGAAATCAAAAAAGAAAAAATAAAAAAGAAAAAATAAGAGTGTGAGGTAGGTATTTAAAATCCGAAACTCTACCGAAATTTTCCCCCAAAAAAGAGAGAAAATAAGCCAATAGTTTCAAAAGTCATGTTTCCCCTGTTCCTTCAAAACTAGCCGAACTACGCAGGTCTGATTCTCATCGGATGTGAGATACGTAGGCAAATCTCATCAGTTCCGGCCCCAATTTTTAAAAATTCAAAAGTATTTTATTTTAATTTCTTCTAAAAATCCAAAAAAAATTTCATTCTTTTTTCAAAAGTTTTTCTTTCGAAAATTGAAAAGAAAATTCAAGATTCAAAAATATTTTCTTTTTCTTTAAAAGTATTTCTTTCATAATTTAAATATAAAAGTCCAAAAATCCAAAAATATTTTCTTTTTTCTTTAGAGGTTTTTCTTTCGAATCCCCCCCTCCCCCACCCAAAAAAAAAAAATTCAAAATCCAAAAAAAAGAGTTAGCTTATTTACTTTATTCCTGATCTTCACGAACTACGCAAGATCTGATTCATGTCTCCATATGATATGTAGGCAACCTACATAGGGTTCGATCGAATCGTTTTGAAATTAAAAAAAAGGAAAAAGAAAAAAAAGAGATGAAGTTATGGGATGTGAGAAATGAGAGGAAAAAAAATAGTGATGATCAAAAATAGAAAGAGAGGAAAGAAAATGAGCAAATCAAGGAGCACAAGAGGGGAAATGAAGAAGACAAGGGCAAGAAAAGTAAAATTGGGATGATGCCAAGTTGACTTTCGCACCCTCGAAGTCATTTTAGAACCAATAATTGTGATAAGGTGCATTGCACATAATGTGAGATTATCTTTTATTAAATTCCCTAACTCTAACGCGATGACTTCATTTTGTTCCTCTTTGTTATCTTCATTGAGCAGAAGGGTATTTGGTTTGTGGTTCTTAAACTGGTAACTCATCTCTACAACATAAAGTCAAAAGGCAATGGCAGATGACAACAAAATTGAGTTGGTTGATACTGGTGCCCAAAAGCAATGGGTTTAACAATACACTAGGTTGGTTGAAGAGGTAAGGATGTTGAAACAACACATAACAGATGTATCAGGCTTGGATGACTGAGAAGGAACCCCCTCTGCCACCACCTAGCTTCCTAGATGATACCTTACCCAAGCTCCGATCATAGTGTCAAATGATCCACCATATTCTCCAAAATTTTCCGCTTATCACAGCTTTCCTAACCTCCTTAGTAGCTCCATCGTTCGTCCTCCAACCACCTTTCCCAAAAATAGACCTCCTGATGTTGTTGAGCCCCGCTAACGACAAGATCCAGTGGGCGTTCCTGCTCAACGCTTTCAACCTCAACATCGACCACATGAATATCCCCGAACTCCAGATAATCCTCCTCAATGCTATTTCTCTCTAGAAAATCCCCAAAGTCATACATTGTCTTCCCAGTACATTATCCACAATGCACCGCCATATGCTCCACATCTACAAAACCCGCAACGGTTTGCACCACCTCCACAAATGTATTACCAACCTCTACAAGCATATCAACCACCTACCCACAAAAGGTTCCAACCTAGGTCGGAGTACAAAATAAAAAGCCAGCAACAAAGAGAAAAGCCTTTCACTCCTATTGGAGAATCATTGCCAGTTTGTTCCAAAAGTTGAGGCAATTGGACATGTTGAAGCCGATTCAGATAAAACTGGCGAACCCCCTTCCAAAGAATTTTGATCATTCTCAAAGGTGAACATATTGCTCTAATTCCCCAGGGCACAACATAGAAAAGTGTTGGTATCTGAAAAGAGCAGTCTAGAAGCTTATTGATGCAGGTGACATTACCGTGTAAAATCCAGATGCAGCAGATACTAGCCAACGTCCATTCCTTGTTCATAATGAGACGCATATGGTGATCATGATTTGTGTTGAAAAGGAATATGAGAACTCTTCTGAGCTCCTTGGGGGGTCACTTGCCGCAAAGTTATGCTCTCAGTCTCGATTTCAGAATTTGATCTTAAGAACGAGTCGGCAAAAAGGACTCAAAAGCTATGTGCTGAGGCCAGTGTGATTTAAATTGGTAATGGTCTTAATAATATTGATGTGGAACTCAGTGGCTAAGATGTCGAGCTTGGTAATTGGAAAGACGCCCTTTTCTTGGCTAGCCGGGGAGGAGTCTTGGTGGTTTATTTTGTTGTCATTTCTATTATCTGTGTTATTTCAGGGTTGTAATTCGGATATTGTCTTGTGACTCAAACCCTTCTATCCTTTTATTTTGTCTAGTTTGTTTAGTCGTAGTAACTCGTTTAGCGTTACCTAGGTTTGTTCCAGGGTTGTAACCCCAGTTTATTTTGCTTGTTTTGTTGTTCAAACCCTTTCACCGTCTTCCTAATGCAATTTCTTGTTTTCTGTCATTTCTAGTCAGTTTTTGTTTAGTTCTCTTTTGCTTTTATAGTTATTTTGATGCTAATTTTAGTGACATGACATGCACGCGTAATTCTCAGTCTGGTCTTAAAAGTTAGTCTAATCATAAAGCGATGAAACAATTTTGAAGATGATAGGGACATTTGAGGGAAATAAGTAAAGATTTGAACATTTGGAGATCATTTAAAGCCCGAATTGTGTGAAATTGGGGCAAATAGTTTGGGAAGTTAATAGGATGACAAAAATTTGTTACAAGAGAGTCCGTCCCAGATAGTTGAAGCAAAAAAATTTGAGTTCAAGTGCACCTCAAGTTACAAGATAAAGCCAAGGGAGTTTGTCCCAAACTGGCGGAGGGTTTCCATTACAAAGAAAAATCACCCAACAAGAGTTCTGTACTTTACAAGGCTTATAAAGAGATGGAGGGCATATATTTGATATCAATGCCGATGCTGCAAAATAAATGTTGTGCATGATTTTCATTTTTCCTCCTCAAGTTGCATGTATTGTACTTGGCATTTTCAGAGATGGGGAGGGCCTCTTTCAGCTACCCAAACACTTTATACNATTGTGAATTATTTGCGTTGCTTGCATATCCATAATTCATCTTTCAAAATCATTGAAATTCTGCATTACGAATTTATTGGTCATAATTAGTTAAATGATAGACAAATGACGAATATATGACATAATGTAGTTGTTAATAATTGATTACTACAGAAATTAATCATCCTTTATTCAATAAAACGCGGTTTGAATTAGGAATATAGATATGGTCGTGTCATTATTGATTAATCCATAAATAAATGAGGATTAAATTAATTACTACATTCCTTGGTTTTTAAACTAGAGTGGAAATTAACTTATTAATCTTTAGTTAAATAAAAGAGAGTTAAAATCGGACCTGGGCCAAAGCTGCCCAGGCCCAAATCTTTTTTTTCTAACACCCAAACAACCCAGCCCAAACCCTTAACCCGGCCTGCCCCCATAAAAGCCAAACGACACCATTTCGCCCCCATTAAACCCCAATCGTTGGATCATTTTGATCCAACGGTTCCGAACCCCACTCCCCTGAACTATATATATGTCAAAACCCATACCCCACCCCCTCCATTTCACCAAACCTAATCCCCTTCGTCCGCCTCTCTCTCTCTCCCTCTTCTGTCTAACAAGAAACCCTAGCCGCCCCCAGACTCCCACCGCTTTCCGTCCACCGGAATTCGACCAAACGCCACCAACTTTCCACTAGACAATCACCATCGTCCCCTCTACCACCTTCTATTGCTGGTTTCCCTAAAAAACCAGTCCATTTGCACTAATTTCAGATCTAAGAATCTGGAAACCCCTGAAATTTCTCCCTGGACGATTCGAGGTCAACCAATGGGTTAGACCTGCATGGGTCGATTGCTCTTAACTAGAGCAATCGATTCATGAAGGTTTAATTCATTTTTTCTTCAAAAAAAATCCCATCAGATCTGGTAAGGCCCCAGTGACCCCCTCCTCTTTTCCCAGACCAAGTACTTTTAACATGCTAATCACTGCTTTCATTCATGTTTTTTATGCTCAATCTGTTAATATCTTCTTTTAACTTTTTTCTGTTTTTCTTCTAGATTTTCATGCGTTAATTAGGTAGCATCCGTGTTTAGGTTTTAGGATTTTCTGTTAATCCTTAATTAATTAGATTTTCTGCCTATTTCTCTATTAAAAGTTAATTACAAATAGTTCGTTTAATTGATTCATATTTAGGTTATTCATAATTGTTTGTTTACTGTTTGTCCCCAAGTGATATGGCCCCATTTTCGATTATTTGCTTCCCTGCTTACCTGAATAGGATAGATTAGGTTAATCGATTGATTGTCGATTAATTAGGTTAGTACTTGATTCTGAACCAGTGAACAGTCATGAATTAATCCAGGTGACAAAATTTCTATAAAAAAAAAAACCTAGGTTTGATAACTAGCTAAGTCTTTAATTTTAGTAAAAGTAGTCGAGTTGAATTAGCTCAAGTAAATCAGTTAACCCAAGTTTAAGGAATTAAACTCA
>MDKI01091485.1:0-11859 GCA_005239505.1 Nicotiana paniculata | reverse complement strand
TTACTAACTAGTGTGCACTTTACTTTATATCTTTTCTATTCCATCACACTTTGCTTGTTTTGCATGGTGTTCTAGGTAAGAATTCCCGACTATGATGAAGAGGATAATGCCTTTGCGGACATTGAGGAGTAAATTGATGACAACTATGCTATTCTTCCTCCACAGGTTGAAGCTGCCACATTCAAAGTAGAGCACAGGTTAATCCTAATGCTTAAGGCAGAAGGATTATTCAGGAACTCTACAGATGATGATCCAACACAACACCTCAGTAATTTCTTGGGTGTGTCGCCATGCATAAATAGAACAATGTGACAGATGAGGCCTTGAGATTGCGGGTGTTCAAATATTCATTGACCGGAGAGGCAAGAAAGTGGATTCAAAATCTACCTCGTCAATCTATCACTTCTTGGCCCGAACTTATTTGTGCCTTCTTGTCCAAGTGGTTCCCACGGAGCAAGAATTTCTAACTTAGAGATAAAATCTTCTTCTTCAAATAACTACCAAGAGAACACTTACATGAAGCATGGGATCGATTCAAGTTGTACTTGGTGAGGTCACCGAACCATGGTTTTCCAGATACTATTTTGATGGATAAATTTTACATGGGTCTAGATCCATTGTCCCAGTCCATAGACAAAAAATGCAGCAGACAGATCTTTCATGGACAAGTCATTTCCCACAATTACACAGATTCTAGACAAAATGGCCAAACACAATCAAGCATGGCACTCTGAAGATGCCAGTGGTGGAATTTCTTATGGTACTCCCTCTCTAACCAAAATGATCAAAGAAAACCAAGAGAGAGACCAATTGATTGATGGGCTTGCCACAAATATTGATGTGCTAACCAAGATGTTCACGGAAAATCTAACAAAGAAGGTAAATGTTGTGGAAGACATGCAACCAACGGGAAATCAAGAATTCGAAGAGGCCAACTATGTTCATAATTATCAAGGTGGGTATCGCCAACAAAATCAATGGAGGCCAAACCCACAAGGACAAGGCCAACAAAGTTGGCGCAATGACCAAGGTGGGTCGAGTCAAGGTAATTGGAACAACAACAATAGCAATTATGCCAACCAGAGTTCCAACCCCTATGTTCCACTGAAGGGGCAATATTACAAGGAGGGTCTTCAAATGAATCTAAGTTGGAAGGAATTCTTGAAAAGATCTTGCAAAATCAAGAGAGAGGCAACGCTACAATGAAAAACATGTCCGAAATCGTGGGGTCACATACCGCCTCTATACAAAAGCTAGAAATGGAAATGCGAGACTTGTCAAGAGAATAAAATCCCAAGCTCAAAGGTACCCTTCCTAGTGATACAATTGTCAACCCAAAGGGGAATGTGAGCAGTCTATCTTCTAATTGCATGGCTATTACTACTAGAAGCGGGAAAGTACTACAAGATGAAAATGAATAAGTGGATGATATTGAGCAAGAAGTGGAGGCACGAGTTGAAGTGCCGGTTGTTGTTGATAGTGAGAAGCCCTGCCAAGAGGTGAAAGTTCAAAAAGCAAGGCACGAAGAGGTAAGAGAAAAGGTGAAGGAGACCCCAAAAGCTCCTCTACCAATTCCTCGACCTACTCCTCCATTACCTCAAAGGCTTGAAAGAAGGGTAGATTAGCAATTTCGAGAAGTTTTATGATATTTTAAAGCAATTGTCGGTGAACATCCCTTTCTTGGAGGCTTCCCAAGAGATGTCTGTATTTTCCAAATACTTAAAGTACTTGATGACCAAGAAGAGATCTACCGAGAATGAATTGGTGAGTATGACTCACCAGGTTAGTTTTATTATTGCTATGACAACCGTTGAGAAGAAGGAAGACTCGAGAGCATTCACCATCCCATGTACTATCGGGTTGACAGATTTTGCAAGGGCACTTTGTGATAAAGGGGCTAGCATCAACTTGATGCCTCTTGCTATTTACAAGCAAGCAGGACTGGGTTTTCCAAGACCTACGAGTATGAGATTGCAAATGGACGACCGTACAATCAAGAGACCCGTAGGTATTGTTGATGATGTCCCAGTGAAAGTGGGGAAGTTCTTTCTCCCTGCCGACTTTATTATCCTTTATTGTGCGGTTGACAAGGAAATTCCTATCATATTGGGGAGACCATTCCTTGCCACGAGAAGAGCTTTAATGCACACAGAATGAAATGAAATCATGTTCCGAGTGAATGATGAGGAAGTCACTTTCCAAGATAGTAAGGGTTTGAAGTTGCCGAATGCATATGAAAAGATCTCGGTCATAGATGTTATTAATGAGGTCGAGGATGATTGTAACGACCCGACCGGTCGTTTTTAGCTATAGCACGTCGTTCAGCGGTTGGAAGTCATGAACAACTTCATTTCAGGTATTATGACTTGTGCGTATGGTCGGTGTTGAAACTCAGGAAGGTCAGAGTTAAATTGGACGGAAAATTTTCAATTCAGAAGCCTTAAGTTGGAATAATTGGTTAATATTGGAATTTGGAGTAAACAACCAAGGAATCAGGATCTGAAGGTTCCATCAGGTTCGTATGATGATTTCGGACTGGGGCGTATGTCCGGATCGGATTTTGGATAACCCGGGAGCATTTCGGCGTATATTGTGGAAGTTAGCATTTTTGAAAGAATTTCCTAAGTTTGGCTTGAAGTGCATTTCAGTGATATTGATGTCCAATTGGTATTCTGAGCCTGGGAATAGCTTCGTATGATTCTGGAGTTGGGAGCGCGATCGGAAGTGAATTCGGATGTCCGTAGGTCATTTTGAAGTGAATTGGATAAAGATAGAAGTTTGAAAGTTTTTGAGAAATCCGACCGTAAGTGGAAATTTTGATATCGGGTTCAGAAGCGATTTCAGAAGTTGTAGCAGGTCCATAATGTCGAATATGACTTGTGTGCAAAATTTGGGGTCACTCAGAGGTGATTTGACGGGTTTCGACATCAGAAGTGGAAGTTTGAAATTTCAAGTTCAAAAAGTTTGAATTTTAGTGCAATTCGTGATTTCGGCGTTGTTTGATGTGATTTGAGGCCTCGATCAAGTCTGCCTTATGTTTTGGAATAGGTTGGTGTAATTGGACGGGGCCCTGGGGGCCTCGGGTGGATTCCAGGTGGTTAACGGATCAATATTTGAAGTTGAATAAAGCTGAAGTTTGTTGTCATCTTGTGTGACAGCATCTGCAAGGCTTGGACCGCAGGTGCGGAGCCGCAGGAGCGGCTTTGGCGGCAGAGGTACAGGATTCTAGTGGCTTGGCCGGGAGCGCATATGCGATGTAATTTCCGCACCTGCGAAGGTGCAGAGGCGGACAATGGGGTGCAAGTCCGAGTTTTGGCTGGGGGAAAAGGAGACCGTAGGTGCGGGTGTTTGGGCGCATCTGGGAAATTGCAGGTGCGAAAGGTTTATCGCAGGTACGGATATCGGCCTGGGCAGAATATTTTAAAACGGGAATTTTTCATTTCTTCTCCCATTTTCATCTTGACATGGGCGATTGTGGGGAGCTTCAAGGAGGAATTTTCTTCAAGGATCACAATGTAAGTTATTTCTTCACGTTTTAAGTTGAATACAAGGTTTATACATGGAAATAGACATGAAAATTGTGGTAAATTGGGAATTGTGCAGAAACCCGAGAAATTTGGTAAATTGGATTTTAGCCACGAATTGAGCATGAATAATTGAGTAACTGGTATATTTGGACTAGTAAAGCTATGCGTAGAGTTTATCTTCGAGAAATTTTAGAATCCGGGCATGTGGGCCCGAGGGCATTTTTGTCATTCATTGAGCAGAGTTGGGAAATTATATAATTCGAATTTTTTTTACGAATATTAGAGTATATTTTCATTGGTTTACTGTTATTTGGATAGTTTTGGGGCGTTGTGCATCAATTAGAGTCGTCGGAAGGGCTTGGAAGCCGGTTATGGAATTTCGGAGCGAGGCAAGTCTTCTTTCTAACTTTGTGAGGGGGAATTGTCCCCATAGGTGAACTAAATGAATAAATGCTATTACTTGCGGGGGATACGTACGCACTAGGTGACGGGAGTCCGTGCGTAGCTACTGTATGCCATGTCCGGGTAGTCTAGGACCCACTAGCATGCATTATTTTTTGTACTTGTGATTTTATCAATGATATTAGCCTGGTGATAGTATCGAGTTTGTAATTGAATATTTAGAAAAATCAGAACTTATTTTCCTTAATCATTTGAGAAGAGAATGGATCCTTCGTTGCGTAATTGTGTTTAGGATGAATCAGTGATATTTGAAACCTTATCAAACTTGGCAAATGAATTTCCGGAAATGTTTTAAATATTATCTTCATGTTCACCTAAAGAGAATTTTATCATTTCTTTGAGAAATTATTATCCTGATGAAATATGGACTCACTATGTGATTATGTGTATTTACGGGTGTCTGAGTTGCATGTATGATACGCGAGCAGAATAACCTTATATTTATGTATAGCAGCGTCGCATGATCGATTCGCGAGCGGGAGACATAGATGCATCTATGGTTCGAGTCGTTCGACCCTCGGCAGTGCACAGTTTATTATTGTTGGTCCGCGTCGTTCAACCCTCAGCATTTTTTTTGTGCATGATAAATGCTGCATATTTCCTATGATTTATACATGTTTATCGGCCTAAGTACATTAAGAGTTGCCAGCTAAAATGAAGAGGGATTTATGTGTAAAATGTGGAATAAATTGATAATTCTTATTTCTGATTATTAATTAATTGATTATGATACTTAGGCTTAGAACCTCACTTGATTATATTTATCCGACTTATAGCAAGTGTCTAATTTGACCTCTCATTACTACCTCTCTGAGGTTAGGCGGGATACTTACTGAGTACACGTTGTTTTCGTACTCATACTACACTTGTTGTGCATTTTGTTGCACAGGTACCTTCATAGCAGTGACTGACTTGGAGACTTAGACAGGCTGCATCACCCGGAGGCGTTCCGCAGCTGACATAGTCTCCCTCCTATGTATTTGTACTTTATTTTAAAGTCCTTGTCCAATTGTACCTCGGACAAGCTTTGTATAATTGTATATATTCGTAGAAATTTCTCATGTACTTGTGTCACTGGGTTCTGGGGATGTGTTGGGGTGTATTTTATTAAACTGGATTATTTTTATGTCGTATTTTATTAATGAAGATTTATTCATCTATTGTGAAATGAAATGAAATGTAACGATTTCGAAAATGTTAAAAATAGGAATTTGTTTCAATTAATTAAGGGTTGACTTGCCTGACAGTGGTGTCTGGTGCCATCACGACCTTATGGATTTTGGGTCGTGACAATAGTGACATGAAGATGGAGGAGGAGTGCGTCGGTGAGGCCTTGGCGACAATATTGGTAAATTTTTATGGTGAGGACATGGAGGGGTATGTGGAAGACGTTAATGATTTGGAAGGACGTGGGTCCTATACTTATGCACCAAAGAAGCTCTCTCTTGACTTAGAGAATAGAGCCACTTCTCCCGCAAAGCCTTCCATCATTGAGCTGCCACAACTTGAGCTCAAGCAACTTCCATCACATTTGAGGTATAAATTTATTGGCTCTAATTATACTTTACCCGTAATTGATTCCTTTTTGTTGGATGATGTGCAGGTAGGTAAATTGTTGAATGTCTTGCGGGAACACCGACAAGCAATTGGATGGACGATAGCGGACATCCGAGGATTCCCACCGGAATTTGTGAGCATAAAATCCAATTAGAGGAAGGAAGCTAGTCGAGTGTTGAACACCAAAGGATATTGAATCCATCGATGTAAGAGGTGGTCAAGAAGGAGAAAATCAAGTGGTTGGATGCCGGAGTTGTCTACCCCATTGCAAATAGTTCTTGGGTGAGCCCGGTGCAATGTTTGCCAAAGAAGGGAGGCATGATAGTAATCCACAGTGAGAAGAATGATCTCATCCCAACAAGGACGGTCACCGGGTGGAGAGTGTGTATGGACTACCGGAAGCTTAACAGTGCCACGTGCAAAGACCATTTCCCTATGCCTTTTATTGATCAAATTCTTGATCGGCTAGCAGGAAGGTCATTCTATTGCTTCCTTGATGGATATTCCGGATACAACCAAATCAAGATAGCATTGAGGACCAAGAAAAGACAACATTCACATGCCCATATGTAACTTTTTCTTTTAGCCGGATGTCGTATGGATTATGCAACGCTCCGGCTACCTTCTAAAGGTGTATGATGTATATATTCTCGAACATGGTGGAGGATTTCCTATAGGTGTTCATGGACGACGTTTCGGTGGTAGGTGACTATTTTGAGCATTTTCTTGACAATCTTAGGCAAGTTCTCAAAAGATGTGAGGAAACCAACCTTGTGCTAAATTGGGAGAAATGCCACTTCATGGTGGATGAAGGCATTGTCTTGGGCCACAAAATTTCTAAACATAGCATAGAGCTTGACCGATCAAATATTGAAATCATCTCCAAACATCCTCTACCAACCTCGGTAAAAGGTGTCCGAAGCTTTTTGGGGCATGCCGAATTCTGTCGGTGCTTTATCAAGGACTTCTCGACAATTGAAAATCCCATGTGCAAACTCCTTGAAAAAGATGCCAAGTTTGTGTTTGATGAAAAGTGCCTTAAGGCATTTGAGGAATAGAAAGAGAAGCTCACCACGTCACCTATTATTATCACACCGGATTGGTCTCTTCCATTTGAACTCATGTGTAACACCAGTGGCGTAGCTGTTGGAGCAGTGCTTGACCAAAGGCATAAAAAAGTTCTCCATCATATCTATTATGCAAGCAAGGCGCTCAATGGTGCCTAAGTGAATTATATTGTGACTGAGCAAGAGCTTCTTGCCATTGTCTATGCCTTTGAAAATTTTTGAGCTTATTTGTTGGGATTTAAGGTGATAGTCTACACTGATCATGTTGCTCTTCGCTATCTCATGGAGAAGAAGGATGCCAAGCCAAGACTAATACGATGGATCCTCTTATTACAAGAATGTGACTTCGAGGTGAAAGATCGAAAAGGCACAGAGAATCAAGTGGCGGATCATTTGTCTAGGCTCGAAGAAGATGGAAGACCGAAGGAGAATCTTGACATCAATGGTGCCTTTCTTGATAAGCACATATTGTCATTGTCTTCTTCATCTACTCCTTGGTACGCTGATATTCCTAACTTGGTTAGCGACCTCATTCCGGATGGATTGGAGGCTTATCAGAAGAAAAAGTTTTTGAGAGAGTGTCGGCAATACTACTCGGAAGAGCCATTCTTGTTCCGCATTTGTGCTGATAACATCATTAGGCGGTGTGTTCCAGAAGAGGAGATTATGCCAATTCTTAAGGCATGCCATAACTCGCCGGTTGGGGGTCATCATGAGGGCAATCAAATGGCAGGGAAGGTACTTGATGTGTGGGGAATCGATTTTATGGGTACCTTTGTGAGATCGTATGGTATGAAATACATCTTGGTGGCAGTAGACTTTGTTTCCAAGTGGGTTGAAGCAATCGCCTTGCCGAACAATGAGGAAAGGAGTGTGACCGTATTTTTAAAGAAAAACATATTCACACGCTTTGGCACTCCTAGAGCCATTCTTAGCAATGGTGGATCTCATTTCTATAACAAGGCTTACACGGGGATACTAGAGAAATATGGCGTCAAGTATAAGGTGGCCACACCTTATCATCCTCAGTTATAAACCCTAACCCTCTTCGCATAAACCACCGCATTCTCAACAAGTATAAACCCTAAACCCCTTCGCATAAACCCCTTCCCTTGCACACCAATACTCACACTCACACTTTGCACTAAAACAAAACAAAAGAAAGAAAATAACGGCTAACCCAGAATTAGGCATTTGAACACGAATCAATCAATCGAGACCAAGTGTGCTTTTAATCCTAACGATCACGTCTTCGACCTTCCTTCATCTAGTATGTGCTCCACCCCTCTCTTCGTTCTCTGTTATTTTTAGTTTGTAGTTTTGTTTTGTGTTGTTTTCCGATGTGTTTGTTTTCTTTTTCTGTTCATTCTCTGAGGTCATCTGCTCGTAATGTGGAGTCTTGCATGTTTAATTAAGTTCGAGCTTGCTGGGTAATAATTAGGTAGCGTCGTTGTTAAGGGTAGAACAAAAATGTGGGGACGACGACCTTTTGCGTACCTCATAAGTGATTTGCGGTCCGCAAAAGTGCCACAAATGAAACACTAGGCGACCTGATTTACTGACAAAATGTGGAGGCTTTTGCGATCGCATAAGTATTATGCAGACCACAAAGCCACCGCAAACCTGGGCATGTTGTGGCCTAATTTAGAATGTTGTTTGCAATATGTTTGCGATTGCAAATCCATATTTGCGGTGGGTTTTGCGCATCGCATAGTATGTTGACCTTTATAAGTATGTAGTTTTGCGATGGATATGCGAACCGCATAGTGGGTATGCGATCGCATAATCCGTCGCAGAACTAAATTTCTTCTGCAATCATACAAATTTGTGACGGGTTTGCGGTCCGCGTAGTGGTTATGCGACTGCATTTTCTGATTTCTTTGCAAAATTTCTCCCTTATGTCTGCTTTGTTGCTCACATGCGTTTTCTTTGCAAAAATGGAACCCAAGGAATCGATTGCAAAATGCTCCTCATCCGCTCGTGGACAACAAAAGGGCTTCCACCGGCCAACATTCACAACAGGCCAAGCGTTCACGACCAGAAACATCCCGACCCGCTACTGAACAACCCTCCCAGTCTGATGAGGAGGAGACCTTGCCCTCAGTAGACTTACAAGATGAGGCAACAAGAAAAAATGGGGAGAATCTGCAACTCCGTTTTGGGGTCACAGGCTCCATGAGTCTATACAAAGAAGGGCTTAACAAACGAAAAATCCTGGAAGAGAAACAACTGAGCCTGTATGGGTTACAGTAGCACTACCCCCACATACTGGAGAACATTAAGGCAAGGAACTGGGAATTCTTCACAAAGGTCCCTAAGGATTTTAATGAAACACTTGTGCGACAATTTTACGCATCCTATGGGGCCTCCAGGTCAGCTGAGAAAAATTGGAACAAAGTCTTCTGTGAATCAGTCCTGGTTCGAGGGAAGCATGTGCTATGTGACAAGGGCGCCATAAATGATCTGTATTTTTCCGACTGGAGACTGGTCACAGCGGAGTATGAGGCTAAAATGGACAACAAAGACAGTGAGTGTACTTGGATAGCCTCGGTGATAGCACTGGGGACCCCAACCTGGATTGACCCTGCCCATAAAATTTTCAAGGAAGATCTCACACGGGAGGGTCGGTTCTGGCTCAGCTTTGTCACTTCCCGCCTGATACCGTCCAGGAATGAAACTGATATAAACATTGAGAAAGAAATTCTCATTGCATGCATTATGACTGGTATCAAGATTTATGTGGGAGAGATTATCTTCCGAAAGTTGGAGGTCAGAGCTAACCAGACGGCCACGTCACTTCCATTCTTGTGCTTAATCACAGCTCTCTGTAATGCTGTGGAAGTCCTTCCATTGCCACACCATGACAAAACGGTGAAAGCGCTGAAGGATATTAATATCACGCGCGTTAGTGACGCAGTACTAAAAGAGGTTGTTGTTCCTACAGAGATTCAGATTCCCATTCCACCTGACATAGACATTTCAGATTCTCCGACACCTGCCTCTACTCAGGCCACGGTGGCATCCACAGCCACTCCACATCCCACTCCACAGGCCACCATTGCACAGCCTTCTGCCGTACTGCCAACTCTTTCAAGGCTAGGCCTCTTAGCTCAGCATAAAATGCTAAGGTGGACCGGCTACCTAAGGATCTCCCTACACTTATTAGGCAGGCACTGAGTCCAATCCAATCCTCATTGACAGCACTCCAACAACAACATATATCTTATGAGAATCGCCTGAAGCAGATTGAGGTGAGTCCAGAAAAAGTTGAGCGGGGTGAGGTTGGAGTCCTGCCTAAGATCCGTAAAGATGTTGATGCACTGAAGGGTGAGCTCCAGAAGATGCAGAACTTGGAGTTTGATCTATCATCCTTCATGCCAAATGAAGGAGAGCATTGAGCTGGCACGTCCATTGTTGGGCTGGATTTTGGTTTCACTACCTTAATGACAGCTCCCGTGCCAAAGAATTTCAAGACTTCCCACACTCCAGCTCCTCTTGCACCTATTGACATCCCTTGTGGGGTTTATTTCAGACACACTGAAGAGTCTGAGGAAGGGGATACTGCTTAGGAGGAGACAGAAGAGGAGGCACTGTCAAAGGAAGATGGGGGTCCTCAGAATAAAGGTAAGCAGGTTGCCGTCACTACAGCTGCAGAAGAAGCAGATGTACCGAAGGAAATAGCACACTCACTAGCAGATATGGTCGCCCAAGCCCATCCATCGGCCACTCAGCTATCATCGGGAGAGGCTAGCAGCTCACAGGCCCCAACTCCATCATCAGGGAAGTTGTAGATCCCTCCTGTGGAAATCCCTCCTCATGCTGAGATCCCATCAGCCCCAGCTTCAGTGTAAGAGGGTACCACCATTCAACAGGCTTCAGACTCCCATAGCGCTTAGTGCGCCCCAGGGAGCCCCTAAACTCCATTTTAGACTTCTTATGCATCGGGGAAAATGCATGCTTTTAAGTTAGGGGTGGGTCCTTGTATATATTTTTTTGATCTTTGTATATAAAAAATAAAAACTCTTGTATATATTCTTTGTGATCTTTATATATAAATAAGAAAACAAAAACAATTAGATAGTTGTACGCATGTACATCTTTAGTGATTAGCAATGAATTCCCCTTAGTTTTTCTTCGTCGGGTTCTTTTTCAAGGGTGTAATAGTAGAACCATGCCAGTAGTAGGAAATATTTTGATTTTGGGACCTTCTTTCTAGTGAGGGCACATGAACTACGAGGTTTAACATAAGTTATGTTCTTGAAGTCGAATGCAAGTTCACTTAGCTGAGAGTAACGTTTTGTCAATTTGGTCGAGGCTCAAACTTCACAGATTGATTAGCCTCTTTGTAAATAACAATGGTTGTTCAGGAAGGGTAAATAAACGATACTACATGCTTGGAAAACTAACAATTAAAACCTTCCACGGTCACTATTGTTCCATGTCGTTTAGTTTTAGTCTAGAATAGGATAGTGTTGTTTTAGTTGCTTGAGGACAAGCAAGAGTTTAAGTTGGGGGTGTTGATGTGACGGAGAATTTTGACACATTTAATACCAATTGCTTAGATTTTAGATCGTTTCAAATGCAATTGTTCGTTACACTTATGTAATTTTGATGTTTTGCAGTGCATGAGGATTGAGGACCCAAAAACATGGGAATTAAATCAAAAAGCCGCAAAAGAGCAAGAAGAAGAAAAATTGTGATCGCAAACTGAACATTCAGACCGCAAACTCAACATTCGGACCGCATAATGCTCAAGGAGACCGCAAACCACAACAGGTTGTTTGGCCAATCCAAGCGAAGGAAATGCGGTCCATTATGCGACTGCATAACAAGTCTGCAGGCTGCATAATGGATCGAAAACCTCCAGTAGAATTTGCTATGATCAGAAATGGATGGCAAGATGCGGTCGCATATTAACAATGTTGACCACATAATCCCTATGCGATGACTACCTGGAATCTAGGGTTGAGAAGATGCGATTGAATTGAAGAGAATGCGAACCGCATGTCTGTTATGCGACATATATGCGGTCGCATAACTTGTCTGAAAGGGTATTTTTTTCCGATTGTGGCCCTGACTTTTAGCCCACTATAAATAGATTTATTAGGGTTTTTGGGGGTATCTTGTTTGAAAAATGAGATACATTCCAATCTTTGAATATTTCCATTTTTTGGAAGTTTGAAAGTGAAAATCTTGCACTTTGTAAGCATTATGGCGTTTAATATTCTCATCTTTTTGTATTTTAG
>MDKI01265667.1:0-36667 GCA_005239505.1 Nicotiana paniculata | reverse complement strand
CAGAGAAGAATTACTCATGGCTTATTTTGGGGAAAGTTTGACTGGAATTGCTTCAGAATGGGTGTTGCCTTATTTTTTGGCTCCTTCAATGTAGAGGGTATCGGCACCACATCGTGTATTGCGAACATTTATTTTACTATGTGCTGCTCTCCATATAATATTTTTACTCCATCCTTCATAGGAAACTTCATCATTTGATGAAGGGTTGACGGCATCACCCACGTATTGTGAATCCATGGTCTTCCAAGCAATGCATTGTATCTCATGTCGCCTTCGATGACATGATATTTGGTATCTTGAATTGTACCGGCCACGTTGACTGGGAGGATGATTTCCCCTTTCGTTGTCTCGTTCGCCATGTTAAATCCGTTGAGTACTCGAGGGCAGGGCACGATCTGGTCAAGGAACCCGAGTTGCTCAACCACATTCAACCGAATTATGTTGGCCGAGCTACCTGGATCCACGAGCACACGTTTAATTTGAATAAATTCATTTAAAAGAAAACAAATTAATAGTGCATCATTATGAGGTTGAGACAAGGTCTCGATGTCCTCTTCGCTGAATGAAAGAGTGTCTTCAGGTATTTGGGTCCGAGTTTGCTTTTCCCTGGTGATGGATACTTTCGTTTGCTTAAAAATGGGTCCCTGAGGGGATTCGACTCCACCAATAATCATGTGGATGACGTGTCGTAGTTCTTCTATTTCATTTTCTTGTTTACCTCTCTTTCCCGAAATGGGTTTTTAGCTCTGTCGCTGAGGAACTCTCGAAGGTTCACTTTGCTAATCAGTCGGGCCACCTCTTCTCAAAGTTGTCTGCAATCGGTCCTATGACCGTAGGTATCGTGATATTCGCATATCAAGTTGGGGTTCCTCTGAGAAGGATATGATAGCATGGGTCTTGGCCACCTGGTATCCCTGATCTTACATATGGCCGATACGATGTCTGAAACATCGATATTGAAGTTGTACTCAGATAGCCGGGGTGCCTCTACCGGACCTGTGTGCTTGTCGAACCCTACTTTGTTCACGAGTCCCTGATGATTCTGTCCTCAGTCCATCCTTTGGTCACTTCAAGGTATGTTACGCCTCGAGATATTTCTCCGATTTTTTACATACGGTTGATACCTTTCTTTGTTTGGCCTTGGCTCTCTTTCTGGAAGCTTCAATTCCTTTGCTAAGACTCTGCTAGGATACACTGAGCCTGAGGGGGCCTCCAATTGGTCGTTCTCGACTCTGATCTTTGACTGATACATGTTGTGTACATCCACCCAAACTATGACGGGATACTCGATCAAGTTTTTCTTCAACTGCTTTGAAGCTATCGAGCTTTGTTCGTTCAAGCCCCGAGCGAAAGCTTGTACTGCGCAATCATCGGAGACCGGTGGTAATTCCATTCGTTCCAGTTGGAAGCGGGATACGAACTCCCTCAACATCTCATTCTCTCTTTGTTTGATTTTGAAGACATTAGATTTCCTTGTAGCGACCTTGATGGCACCAGCATGTTCCTTCACAAAGGAGTCCGCCATCATGACAAATGAATATATTGAGTTCGGGGGCAGGTTATGGTACCACATCATGGCCCCTTTGGATAGTGTTTCTCTAAATTTTTTCAATAGGACGGATTCAATCTCGTCATCTCTTAGGTCATTGCCTTTCACAACACAAGTGTAGGCAGTAATGTGCTCATGGGGTCTGAGGTTCCGTTGTACTTCGGGAGATCGGGCATTCTGAATTTCTTCGGGATGGGCTTCGGGATGCACTTGATGGGAATGACTTTTGCATGAACTTTTTTGAATCTACACCTTTCAGAATTGGGGGTACGCCTAGGATCTGATCGACCCTCGAGTTATAGGTATCCATTTTTTTGTCGTTAGCTTCTATCTTCTTTTCGCCCGATTCAATCCTCTTTGCGAGGTCTTCGAGCATATTCATAATGGCGGGGTAGGCTACTGACCCATTATTGCTCGGCCTTTCTGGTGCCTATTTGACTCGAGGAGCCGTTTCTGGTAGTGCTGTGCTTGGGGTGTTCTGATGGCTTTGTAGCTAAGCAATAGCTACCTGTTGCACTCGCAACATCTAAAAATGACATGAAGGCTAACTTCTCTTTCCCTTTGAGCAGGGGATCCCTACGCTTCATGTTGGCCTCCTTCACGCACACTTCCGTCTGTATGAGAGCACACATCGACATGTTGAGCGTTGCATGAGCCTTCGTCGATAGGGATTTGCACCGGTGCCCCTTCAGGGTTTTGCGGTGGCACACCGGCTGCTTCATTCTCCATGATCCTCAGGGTCGTTGTTTTCATGTGCGTTTACTGAGTTAGACATTTTCTTACCTGAAACTGAAAATTCTTGGACAAGAAAAAGTGTAAAGAATAACTTGTTTTTATAGAAAACCAGCACTAAAACAACCACTATTATTTTTAGCCCCACGGTGGGCGCCAAACTATTTACCTTGAAAATGGTAATTACAATTATACTTGATTATGTGGTTCTAAAAATACGTGATATATTTTTATACCAGTTGTTTAGGCAGTAGATGTTAGGTGAGAAGTGAGAAAACGAAATAAAAGTGAAGGATAACGAGATTATGCAAACCGAGCAGTGGAGAGACGGGGTCTCGAGGTCAGTCAGAATGGGCCTCGAGGTCGAGCTTAGGAGCTTGACAAGGGGCCGCCGAGAATTATATAACAGTATTGAAGGCCTCGAATTTGGCCTATTTGTGATTAATAACGAATAATAAATGAAGAACAACTAATGGATACAATAAATGTAAGGCAATAAATTAATGAAACAATTGTAGATAATGTTTTAGTTAGAGAGCAGAGGATGTTCTTGTTCTTGTATGGAATATCATGTGTCTTACAAAGTGACAAGTGTCTGCTTTATATATGAGAGGGAATCCCAACATAGTACACGTGTAATTAATGCAAAGAGAGATGACTGGTACAACCATTTAATGCCACGGTACGGGCTTGTACTATTTTGCATACTTGGTCAGCTTTAGCCACGTTCCTTTTGAGAATTTCCCGTCTTTCTAGGTTGGTCTTCGATTTACACTGCCCCGAGGTCGAGGACCTTCGTTATGCCCCCTCGATACCAAAACTCGAACCTTCGAGCCTTCTAAGCACCGTAATGACCGTAAAATCAGCCTCTCCGATTTTAGCCGTATACAATATTTCCCAAATATATTTTGTAAAAACATGACTTATTTCCACAAGTTCTAAAAACTATCACAAATACCCAACAATATCATTATCAATAACATTCATTATATTATCTCAAACTATAGTTTTGAAAGATAAATAAATTTGGTAAAAAATTATCATTTTTATAATGAACTACATGATACACTACTAGATGACAGAGAAAACGAAGCAATAGTGTTATAAAATAATAAATGGTGGGCTCTTTCATAAAATACAAAAATTTGGGGCAATTTTAAAAAAAAATCTAACAGTGATGTTTTGACCCAAAATGCTACTGAGTTGGTTTTGGGATTTGAGATTTGGGTTTTTGCCAAAATATAAGTAAAATCTATGGCCAAACATGTGTTTTCCAAATAAAACCCAAATTTATTTTGACAAATTCTATGGCCAAACGGGTCCGTAGTAAAAGTTGAATATTTGTAAATTAATTAAATTAATTTTAAATAAAAATATAAGTGTTAAAGAATTTAATTTATTTCCAGAGGATAACAACTTCAAGTGAAAGGTTAAGAAAAGAAAACTCAATCCGAAATAATCAGCTAAGAATGGAAAGAGTTATCTTCAAAGAATTATTTTCAAATAATATTAGTGTGTAATGAATGATGTGAAAGAATTAATTTGGCGGGTTAAGGACTGAATATTGGTTGCGAAATGTATCACATATAAAGAAAACCATTTATATAGAAAAGGAATTATAACGAAATGAATAATTGAAGACCAAATCAAAAGTTCAAACCCAGATGTGCACGGAGTCTAAGCGGAAAAAATATGGCAATCCAACCAAATTTTACAATCATGCCTACTCGTAGTGAAATACAAGGATAACCTATAAATAGATTACTTTGAGATGCATGCTAGTACAATGTAAAAGATGACATTGTCTATTTATTTTCACAAAAGATGACATACCTTTTATTTTATGTGTATGTCTAACTTAACTGGTTAGATGTATATTAATCCTAAACTAATTAATCACATTATGAATGTATTCAAACAGCATAACATATATGCACAACTCACAAATCGCTTAACACACAATATTACGATTTAATCCTATTACTAACTAGATGCAATTCCCTAAGTGCTTAGCAAATAGTTTACGACAAAATAAACAAATAAATATCATATTTATCTACTACTTTACTAAATTTTTTTTTTGCATTTGAGTACACCGGAAAACGGGAAGTACAAAACGGGGATTTGACGGGGCTATGTCTTCGTATTCTTCTTAGAATATCATCTACCTCGCAAGACAGGAAAACAAACTAATTAGTAAGTAATATAAAGTAAGAACATAAATAAATTAAATGACATACTTCTGAAATGATTTTTGGTTTTAAAATGTTATTGGAAATTATTTGATTATGTTTTTGAAAGATTATTTTTAAAAATATTTTTCGAAAAAAGGTTTTTGAAATATATAATAGGAGGCTGTGCATTTTATATCTGTGTAGATAGCAGAACAGAAACCGCCTTGGTTGCAATTATGGTGGTCGACAATGTCGCCCTCCAAAGGTTGTTGGCTCGTCTTGTTCTCGCCTTTTATTTTTTGATGTTCACCATCATTGCTTCGTCATTTCGGTCCCAATCTGAAGGGTTAATCGGGATGTCGTGGCCTAAAAATTTATATCATTGTCCTAGTATGGAACAATCAACGATCAGCGGCATTGAACCGGAGTAACATCTGTTCTGAAAATCACAAGAATTTGCGTCAATAATTCCGGGCCGAGACAACCATTACGATGAGTCAAAGGTCACAACCAAACTGTAAAAGAATCAGTAACAGAAAGGTCAAGCAAGCCTTTCAATCTCAAAGCTTCAAGAGCAAACAGAAGTAACAGAATCCAAATTGAAATCTGTACAACAGAAGGTGTGATGTTTTCGACGTCAATACCACACAAGAAGATAGGTTACTGGTATCCAATTTTCGAGTGTTGTCTTAATAGAAGAACCTGATTCTTCTTAATATTCCAACTACTACTGTTGCGGAATAATAAAAGCAGTAAAGTAAAACCACAGAGATTTTTACGTGGAAAACACCTGGCTCAAAAGGTGATAAAACCACGACCTACTACTCAGTAGAATTTGCTCAAACTCTTTACTAAAATTCTGATCCAAACGGACTTACAAAATAAACTCTTTTGTAATCCTAGGACTAACTCTAATTCCTTTTTAGCAAACTAGCCCCTAGCTAATTTCTACAAGCTTCAAGTTAACTCTAACTTTAGCAATGCGTACCTATTACAATTGCTTCTATGAAAGGTGAAAAGATATAATATTAAAGCTCCTACTACAATCAACTAGACTAATGACAAACATATGGAACTGGTTCTTCTAGCTGGCCTGTAGCCTTTGTGTCGCACAATAATTCTGCTTGCAAAATATGTGGGAATTTTGCTTTCAGCTCTTGATTCACTTCTGCACTTGTGCGTTCTTTTTCAAGCAAGAATCCTTCAATTATTTATAAAGCCAGTTGTTGAGTTTGTCGTTCAATTCTGGTTCAACTCTACCTGGGAGAACGAATTTGTATTAAACTCAACTTCCTTCCTTCTTTACTGTCCTTGCCGAATTCAACTTCTACTATCTTATCAATTTGCAACATTTTCGCAATAGAAGATACTCTCATTGTTCACTGATACTTCACACTCGCATTTATCTCTTATGCATATAAGGTTTATGTGCCAACGTGTCAGGTCAAGTACGTGTGCTCTGATGGACCTGGTTCAACTGGTCAGACATTTGTCAACCTTCAAAACTATGCAGTGACTTGGGTCAACAAATTTCTCATTTTTGATGATGACAAACTCTGTGCTTCTCCTGTATACAACTCAAACACTTTGAATGTTTTTCAAACATTTATCATAGAGAAACCAGGTTCATTAGGTTATAAATATCACTTTAAATATAAAAGCACTTTTCTTCCCCCTTTTGGCATCATCGAAAAGTTTGCAAAATGATAAACTCACCAGTGTTGTTAACAATTACTCATTGCCATTGAGGCAACTGCAGGTGCAAACATGATTAATCATCATAAGTAACCAATAAATGTAATTTATCTAAGAAATTGAGAGTCAATAACAAAACATCAAAAGTTCATTGATTAGGAACGTATATCAAACATCATACAAACAAAACAAAAATCGCCCTAATCATGAGCAAAACAGAATAAAAACAAAAGAAACTGAACAACTGGTCTAAACAGGGGTTTTGGAAGCTCTGGACAGCCTAAGGATTGGAAGGCACAGAGGAGGTTGTGTTCTTGGTTTGTAGAAGAGAAAGCATCTGATTAAGAACACCCTCGTTCTTTTCCTTCATTTTGCTAAATCATCCCTGAGAGTATCTCACTCAGCTTCAACCTCAATCAAACGAGACTTTAAACGAAGGATCTCCATATCCATGATCTTGATTTCCTTCACCAGAGTTCGAACTTTGCTGTTGACAGACTGCTTTCTAGATGAACCAGGTTCATCTGTAGGAAAATTGACAGTATAATCGCAAGTCAGCAAAGTATTCTTTCCAAAATAGTCCTTGGCAGTAGCCATCTCAGTTTTTTTCACAGGAACATCAAAATGAGCAAGCACATAAGTCAGAATAAAGCCATATGGAATCACATGTGATTTTGTTCCATTCACAACTCTGTCCAAGAGTTGGATGATGAAGGCTGGCTAATTTATCTGCTTACCCTTAAACAAACATTCATTCAAGGTCAGATCCATATAGTTGGCTATGTGCCTTCTTTCTTGTCTTGGCAGCAAGAACTTGATGACAAACTCGAAGAGCAACTTGTGTTCTAGCTTCATTTCACTTTTGCAGACTGGCCTGGATTCAATTTCCCTGTCATTGTCACTGAAAAATCTAGTAATATTGATCGTTGAGGCCATCACATCCAAGCTAGGCCATCTTTGCCTCGTGTAATCCTCATAGCCCTCAGCAGGAATTTGTAGAATTTCTCCCAGTTCTTTAGCATAAAAGGAAACTTGAATTCCTTTGACTATAATAATGACCTTGCCATCCTTAACCACTGCATTACCCATGAATTCCATCAGTTCAGCTCTAGCCAACCTTCCTTCAATATGAAGAACCATGTTCTTCCACCCCTCAACATCCAGTGTGTCCAGCATGTATCTCATCCCAGGTTCCTATAGATCCTTCAACAACTTTCCCTTTAGAATTGTTCTTTTACCAAACAAGGTGATTCTGTCAGTAGTCACCTCACCAACTTCCCCCTCATTTTCTCCACTCCACTCTCTATCATCATCTTTTTCAACGACCTTCACTTTTCTTGCCTTGGACCTGGTCCTTTTAACGGTTCTCGTAGGTGTGGAAGACACTTTAGCTGACTTCTCGAAGAAGCCTTAGACCTTTTTGATTTTGGTGCCTCAACCACAACAGGAGCAGTCGGCTCCTCCTGATAGACCAGGCCCATCGTATCCTCTTCAACAATAACAGCCTCCACAGGCTCTCCCACTTTAATCTTTCCCTTTGCAGCTCTCTTTTTCTTGTTCTCAAGCAGAGCCTTCTCAAACAGTTCTTCCTCCTCTCTCACAGAACTATGTGTAGCACGCACCTTAGGAACAGTAGCATCAGCAAATACATAAGTTTTCCTCTTCTTAGAAGGAACTGGGTTAGTGGCCTTCTTGGACTTCTGAGTCCTCCTTTTCTTGGGGTTATAGGACTCCCCCAGTTTCCTTAACCTTTCAGCCAATGTTTCATCCCTAGATGAACCAGGGTCATCTGCTCCTTTCTTCAAGCTTGCTAGACCTACCGTTTCTTCCTCGACTACACTTCCCCCTAACTCTGTGACATCTTCTCCAACATTCTCAGGAATGGGACCACGAATAGTCAATGTAGTACCATCCTCCCCAAATCCCTTTCCCTCAAGAATTTTACCTTTTTCCAATTTTCTTTGCCTACTAGGCACTTCAACATCCACTACCGACCCAACCAAAACAAATTTTTTCTCATCACTAGCAGACTCAGAAATTACATCAAGATACCTTGTTCAGAATTTGATGAACAAGGTGCTTCATCCTCGTTGGCTGATTTAAAATATTCACTTAAAGATTCTTACTTATTATCCTTTTTCAGCCAGCAAAATTGCTTCCAATAATTTTGCACGTGACCGAGAAGCTACTAATTTTCTGGAAAGAACCTTTACACGACGACCACGAGGGGATGGGTTAGGGTTAGATGTGGGTTCTGGAACATGAGGGTTTTCAGGAATAGGAGGGTTTTCAAGGGTTGAAGTTCTTTCTGAAGATTCAGAACTATATACTAATAGAGAATTTGAGTCTCATTCATAGTTCCCTCCATCATAATCACAATTTAGTGATGAGGAAGAAGAAGCAGGTGGTGGTGAAGACATGATTACTAGTGTTGTTTAGGAAGAAAAGAAAGAATGATCAACTTTTGGTTTTGAAGACTAATGATCTTGGTTCGACGTTTACTTTATGAAGAGGAGAGTAATGATTATCTTTATATAAGATATGGCTATTAATTATACAATGGGTAGAATATTTATTAAAGTGGAAGTACAATAGTTGTAGGAGTGTCATTGATTTGACGGTTAAAAGTTCCCTACTTCTAGGCTAATTGAGTACTGATGTGACTTCTTAGAACGAGTGCATTTAGGAATTAGTACAAGGACTTTGAAATGAACCAAATATAGATAAAATCATGATCATGTGTGACCGTAATTAGTTCAATAAATGTACAGAGATGAGCACGTACCTTGTCAGTCAGATGAACCAGCAGAGATGAACCAGGTTCATCGTGTTGAAGTCCTTAATTTGCCTCAATTTACAAAGATAGAGAAACATCATTAGCAACCAAATAATCATATTAATACATGGAAAGAGAGTATGAAAATAAAGAAATGATGCTGAGCAATGATTAAACTGGTTAATTATCTATGTTAGTGTTTCTAGCCAAAAAAAAAATTCAATTTTTCAATCAGGTGATTTTAATAATCCCTAATTCAAGCTTGTTTCTGTCAATATGATCCCTACTCAGTGCTTTAGTAAAGATATCTGCAATTTGTTGATCAGTAGCACAAAATTCAATTGAGGTCATTCCTTTTTCATAGTTATCCCTCAGGAAAAGGTCCCTAACATCTATGTGCTTAGTTCTCTTATGATGAACCGGGTTCTTCGTCATACTAATTGCACTAGTGTTGTCGCAAAAAATAGGAATGCATCCCACATCTATACCAAAGTCCATGAGTTGTTGCTTGATCCATAGCAACTGAGCACAGTAGGAGGCTGCAGCCACATATTCTTCCTCAGTAGTAGACCAGGCTACTGAATTTTGTTTCTTGGTAGCCCAAGACACAAGGCATGAACCCAGAAAGTGAGCCATACCTGAAATACTTTTCCTGTCAACCAGGAATCCTGCATAATCAGTATCAACATATCCTACAAGGTCAAAATTACTACCTTTAGGATACCAAAGGCACAAATCATTGGTGCCTTTCAAATATCTCAAATTCTCTTCATTGTAGTGAGGTGGGACTCCTTTGGATTTGCCTGAAACCTAGCATGAAGTCCCACGCTGAACACAATATCTGGTATGCTGGTAATGAGATATAATAGAGACTCAATCATCCTCTATATAGCTTCTGATCAACAGATGAACCAGGTTCATCCACATCCAATTTTGTAGTGGTGGCAATGGGAGTGTCTATTTCCTTTGAGTCTTCCATTTTAAACTTCTTGAGCAATTCTTTCACATACTTTTGTTGGTAGATCATTGTTGCATTTTTGTTTTCCTTAATTTGCAAGCCGAAGAAAAAGTTTAGCTTACCCATTATACTCATCTCAAACTCACTTCCCATTAGCATAGCAAATTCCTGGCTCAATTTTTCAGAGGTCTCCCCAAATACAATATCATCCACATATATTTGCACAACCAGGAGATCCTTACCATTTTCCCTTAAGAACAAGGTACTGTCAATTTTGCCTCGTTTGTACCCATGTTCTAGCAGGAATTTTGACAATCGTTCGTACCATGCTCTTGGTGCTTGTTTGAGACTATATAGAGCCTTGTCGAGTTTGTATACATGTTCAGGTGACTCCTTGGTTTCAAAACCTGGAGGCTTCTTGACAAGTACATCTTCCTTCAGATAGCCATAGAGAAAGTCACTCTTAACATCCATCTGATGAAGAGTGAATTCCATGTGTGCAGCAAATGCTATAAGAAGTCTGGTTGCCTCCAGTCTTGCCACAGGGGCAAAGGTCTCATCACAATCAATTCCTTCTTCTTGACTATACCCTTGAACAACTAGTCTTGCCTTATTCCTTGTAACAGTTCCATTTTCATCGAGCTTATTCTTGAAGACCCAGTTGGTGCCAATCACTGATTTGTCTAGTGACCTGGGTACCAAGTGCCATACTTGACTTCTTTCAAACTGATTCAGCTCTTCTTTCATGGAATTTACCCAATCTACATCTTGTAGGGCTTCCCCAGTTCTTTGGTTCGATCATGGATAGAAAGGCATCAAACGCACACAGATTTTTCAAGGATGATCTTGTTTTGATTCGGATGCCAAAACTGTTATGATGTTCTCAAGAGGGTGAGAACTCTGATATCTATGTGGTTTGAGTACCACTTGTTCATTCCTAGACAATTCCATGGTGTCTTATTGTTGTGGAGCAGGATCAGGGCCAGGTTGCATATGTTGAATTCTCCTGTCATGTTGCTTGGGGTAGTTGAACCTGGTTCATCACCTGTTCAACCTTCAATGTTTGTTTCAATGTGATCACTGCTTCTCACCAGTATAAGCTCCTCATCTTTAGGTTCCTGTCTCTCAGCAAGAGTGTTAGTTTCATCAAAGACAACATGTAAAGTGTCCCAAATTGTGTGAGAAAAACTCAGTATGTTTAAGACTCTTAATTGTTCATATGTGTATCTAAAGTCATGATTGGAAATGTCTTCATCTTGATAATCTCTAAAGATTATTAAAAATAGAATAAGTGAATTGGGGATATAGTGTATGGCCAACGTGCCAAGAAATTATGTTATAATTGTGGCTAGTGGTACCAATGAAAAGAGAGGATGTGACAAAGATTATGAAATGAGCCTCAGCTCAACTGTTTTCAAATGACTTCGAAAATAGAATTGCCTAAAAGCTTTTGTACTCAATTTATGCCCATAACTGACTGTTTTAACTAATGCTTTGCTTTATAAATATATCCAACGTGATTCCATTCTTACATACTCATGTGTTGAACTTGTACGCTACCATTTTTGGGAAAGAGTATTTTAAGAATAAGTGGTGTATTGCTTGTTTGTGTTTTTATGTGTGTTTCTATTACTGGTCGGTGTGCGCCATTCTTTGGGAAGAAACATGTTTGTGTTTAAAGTTTCCATTACTAATGAATTTGAGGTTTATGATTTCTGAAATATTCTATATGTTGATGTTTGATGGTGATCCTTGAAAATAGAAAATGTGAAAGTTTGGAAATCAAAATACAACCATCGTGCCATTAATAAAGAATTTTGTGAATGGCCATAAGAGCCAAGGAAGTATTGTTATTGTGATTGTGGTTGATGTCTCCTCTAAGAAGGCCTAGCCAATCGGGTCGTGATCGGATGCCATGCTGCATGCATGGTGGTGACAGTGTTGAATATGTAATCGATATTGTGAATATGGTTGTTGTCTCGTATGAGACGGCCTAGATGATCGGGTCGTGATCGGAAGCCGTGCCGCACACATGCTGGTCACTGTGTTTGAAATTGTAATTGTTATTGTGATTGTGGTTTATATGTCATTTGAGACGGCCTAGTCGATCGAGTCGTGATCGGACGCCATGCCTCACACGTGGTGGTGACTATATTAGAAATTGTAATCAAAATTGTAACCGGTGGCATATCCGTACTACTGATCTCCCAACGAAAAAATATATTTACTAATATCCATACTTTGAAAATTATTTTGTTTTAAACTTGACATTTGTCATTGATTGTTGCTTCTATTGCTTTTCCCCTTTATTATATTTGAAATCATTTTCAAAAGAGGACATTTAGTTGTACGTACTAGTACTATTCCACAAGTACTAATGTCCTTTTTGTCAGCGGTGCTGAATTTTTAACGGATGCAGGTGGTTTATCAGCGGGTAGCTTTGGTCCTCGTGATCAGTTACTCTCTATCCAGCAGGTTTTGGTGAGCCATACTCTACTCGGGACCCGATGTCACTTGATGTTGTACTTTGTGGTAAGGGGTATAGCCAGGGCCTTGTTGGTGGCACTTCCATATACTCTTCTATTATACTTAGAGGCTCCGTAGACATAATGTGAGTTGTATTGTGGTGTTGGAAGAGTCAACTAGATGTGTTGTACTCATATCACATGTCCCTTATCAGAACATAATTATGTGTATATATATTTCTTGGGAATTAGGAACGAAGTAACTATGGGTAAAGGAATTGGCACTGTTCGTGAAATCTTCTGAAGGTTTGATTAGTGATATATATATATATATATATATATATATATATATCTCAGTTGAGCGCCGGTCGCTCTTCCCAATGTCAAGGTGTGACAGGCTCCCCGCAATAACTAATAAGTAGTAAATGACACTCCACTAGTCTCCAAAATACCTAATGTGCGAACAATCCATTAGCACCTGTCTATGAAGTCTTGAGCATAGGGCTGTGCATGGATCGGATCGGAACGAATTTAGCACATTTCAGATCGGATTCAGATTTCAAATTCTAGAAAATGCAATCCAAATCCGATCGGAATTAATATCGGAGCGGATTTTTGGATTTCGGATCGGATTATTATGCCTAAAAGTTGCAAACTCATATGTATATTTTCCTTGTAAAAGAGGCAATACAATAAGAAAAATTCATGTTTATGCAATTATGAGAGTATTATGGTGCGAATATAGCTAAATCCATCAATTGTAAAGGTAATAACTTGGAGGAAATGTAACGGAAGTACTAATTATCCGAATTAAAGTTTAGTATTTATACATGCCCTAATAATTTTGTATATCGGATCGGATCAGATCAGATTAGATCGTATTAAAAGTTATACCAATCCGAATCCGATCCGAAATCAAAAATTTTAATAAACACAATTCTACATCCGATCCAATCCGAAATCCGAAATCCGAAGTTAACGGATTGATCAGAATTCGGATATCTGATCCAAATGAACAGCCCAATGTAAGCATCCTCGCATTTAACCCCACTGAAAGTTGGAGGACTGAGCCTCCCAACACGCTCTAGCCTCTTTTAATCCTCAACACTCATAGGTGGACCCACGTGGGCCTGAGCAACTCTAATTGGTTGGGCTGGTAGTACCCCCGGTGTCTGAATTCCCTGAACAACCTGCTCTAGAGTATGGGCATCGAGAGTCTGATCCCCTCCCCCAGCCTGAAAAGTGGCTGGAACGGCCTGCACTGATAATACTTGAGCTGGCTAGTGCATACAGTCAATATGTGGGGCAAAGAATCCTGAAAGACTGGAATCACAATGGGTGCAATTGGTGCCTAAGCAGATCCCACCAACTTTACCATATCTGGTATCTGCTCCTGAACTGGGGAAACTGGTGGCTCCACAGGTTATGCTCTAACTGATGTACGAGCTGCACCTCGGCCTCTACTGCGGCCTCGACAACTCGTAGCCCTATCTGTACTGGCGGCCATACATCCAATATGGTGGCATGCGTCCTCACCATCTATGAGATAATAGAGTAATAGAAATTTAGTTTCTAGAATCAACAAATCTACATGACAATAATACAAGAAAGTAATGTTTTCTCAACGGCTCAGTAGCCTCTCGAAGATAAGTACAGACTTCTTCGTACCGCTCTGCAAGACTGTTACACCCCATGTTTTTGTACGTAGAAGTACGCCATAAGTAAATTCATGGAAGCTCGGAAATGAGATGTTACATCCTGCATTTTCATACGTTAAAGTTTTGTCGTAAGTTAATCGACGTAAGTTTTGGAATGAGATTATTTTGGGATTACAAGCATTACGCTATTTCAAACAAGTGATACATAAATTCGTGAAAGTGAAAGGGTAAGCAAAATCGATAGAAATTAGTTTCGTCGAAGTTTGACATTTTGGGATAAAATAAGGCCCAAGCTATAATACCCGGTATTTATGGACTAATGTCATTCAAGGTACCACATGAACACGATAGTGAGGTGTATAAAGTGTGTTGAAATTGAGTAGTATTTTAATTAATTCAAGATAATTCTTAATTATATGGATAATTGGGTAATTAATAGTTTTTGGTGGGTGATTAGCCAATTAATTACAATTTTTTTGGATAAGTTTACCCCCCAAAACATGGCAGCCCTAGGAGACCTTGATGACTAGTCTTAAATCACAAGACTAGGTGGCATATGTTAGGGGAGTTTTGTGGCTAGTCACCACAAGTGGGCTCACTCTCTTTGGTAAAATAAACCGTCTTCCTACATCATTGAAGAGAAATAACAATGTCCAACATGAAATGTTAGAAGGTCCAACGTGAAATCCTTTGAAGGGATGATGTTATATGGTCCAATGTGAATCTCTGAAATGATACAAGGTCTAACGTGAAATACTAATTCAAAGAAAGCCTAGTATAATCATTCTCAAAAATATCAGATGGATTTTTCCCTACTTCATTCCGTCGTTACGTGTTTTCGCAAAAGAGAATCGGTTCAGGTATGTTAAGACTATCCCTTAATTCTTTTGGCATGATCTATACGATACAAACGAAATGAACAAATGCACAATTTCCATAAATGAATCTATTCATAGAAATACTAGAGATGCTTATGTTCTTGATTCCCCATGTGTCATATTATTCTATCATCTTTTCAGGAGTGTTAGAAAATATGTAAGTTGATAAAGTTTATTTCATGAGGCTAATCAAAGGCATAATGGTCTTATGACACTCCGACATATTTTATTGACGTACTTTTCATGAACTGCATTCATTGACATTGACCCATAACCAAATAGCATTATATACACACACACACACACACACACACACACACACACATATATATATATACATATATATATATATGTATATGGGATATGGGAAAAAGTTACGGCATTATATATGTATCACCACCTGACCAGCTGGTATACGTTGATGATGTTGCCCATAGTGGCTGAGATGATAAGATAGGATGCCCTCAGAGGCTTTGTGATGTTATGAACGCATATACCCATCTATGGTAGGAAATTTATACGCATAGGCATGACATTATAAACATTAAATGATTCACAGAGCTATTCAGACTTACATGTCGAGTTTTTTACTTCATGTTTCTCTCATGTCTATTGTTTACTGATTTTTATTCCTTACATACTCGGTACATTATTTGTATTGACATCCCTTTTTTCTTTGGGACGTTGCGTTTTGATGCTCGCGCGTCCCGATAGAGAAGTCGAGAGTCCTCCAAGTAGGCTATCAGCTCAGCGGAAGATGTTGGTGCGCTCCATTTTCTCCCGAGTTGCTAATTTTGTCAGTATGATTTGGTCATGTATTGATTGGTATGGCGGGACTCTGTCCCGACCTTTATGGTATTTATCTACTATTAGGGTCTTGTATATATATGTCATGTACGTAACAAATTGTATGACCTTGTCGGCCTATGTAGTATACGAGTGATCATTTTGGTCTTAGGCCCATATGTATTATGTATACGTTGGTATTACATTGTTTATTCTAGTTATCCTATGGCAGCCTTTCCATATCATTTACCTATGATAGCATTATACAAAAAGATACTTTATGTTGGTACTCGGTTGAGTAAGGAACCGGGTGCCCGTCGCGGCCTATCAGTTTGGGTCGTGAAAAAAGTGGTATCAGAGTAGTTCTCTCCTGGGGAGTATACAAGCCGTGTCTAGTACAGTCTTGTTTATGGGTGTGTTGTGCACCACACTTATAAGAAGGAGGCTACAGGATAATAAAGCATTATGAGTAAGACGTGATACATGGATGACAACGGTAGATAAAAAAATGACAGTATTATAGAGTCTATTGTCAAGGGAAGGAAATGATGAGAGGTGATAGGACTTGAGATATCAAAGGAATATAGGCCATAACGATACCCTCATTTCGAGAAATAAATTCGCGACATTAACATGATTACCAACAGGAAAAGTTAGACCCTAGAGTAATAGAAATCACTATGGACTGATGAACAAGATAAAGTAAACATGAATTAGGGACTATGTAATAATCCGCGTCATGAGAATTTCATAGATTGCATCCCGGAGATAACAAAATGGACGCCATAAGAATACCCTTTAAAGTTCATTAAGGAAGACGCTTCCCTAAAGCAAGCAATGTGAGCAAAGTTAATCTTAAAGGACTATGTGTGCCAATTACACTAAGTTTCGCCCTCGTGGGTAAGGAATTTTGTTATAAGGTACAAAAGGATTACCATTCTCTCCTTTAATTGGAACCACCAGCCTTAATTATAACTTAAAATCATGGTACGTTGGCCACACTCTATTTCGCAATTAACATATTTCATTTTCAAGAATCTTTATATATTATCATCAACAAAACATTTTCAAGCAAGACTTTAGGTACACATACGAGCAATTTAGAGCCTTGAGCATATCGAGTTTCTCTCACCCAATTGGTATAAAAATTTCCATTTAAAACACAACTCAAAGCCATAACATTTCAGTACGCAAACCATGCTTTGAACATCTATCTTTTGACATAAGGCTCATTCAGAATAATCAAAGTTATAAGGGATAACTCAGAATACATAAATTAGGAATCTTGAGACAACCATACCTGAACTTACAGGAACATTATGCGATTCGATTCTAAGAGAGAAAGTTTAGTCAACATACCTTGGTTGAGCTTTCCTTAAGTTACTACAATGCCCCAACACTTCTAGCAGTAAAAATCTATAAGAAGATAGTAAAAATTGGTTAAAAATTAGAAAGATTCTCGTGATGTAGCTCTCTTAGGAATTTTGTCAAACACCTAACATGTGAATAGACTACAAGGCTCTACAATGGAGAACTTTTCATCCCTCAACCAATTTAACCAAGAAACTACTCAAAATGGTTCATTACTCCACATACTACAACTTTGTCTCACATGCATGGCCCCTTTCCAACCCCACAATATATATTTGAACTCATAACATCTTATATGAAATCTTAAAAGTAGGACATACCCGGAAATATAGTAAGCTAGTGATTAGCTTCCTTGGTTCTTGAGAATATGTGCAAGATTGGATGATTAGAATGTTAGGTTTCCTCATTACCTCTCTGAAATGCTCTCACCTCTCCCTAGATTCACTAGAAAATATCCACAAATAAAGCCCCAAAGCCTATTTATCAAAATGGGGTCGGGTTATGAAAATAGGAAAATGAAGCCTCTGAAATCAGGTATGCGGTCGCAGAATGGATCGCAGAACGGGTATATGGGTCGCAGAATGGATCGCAAAACTGGTGCCTAGAAGTGGTCTGCACTGGGCAGGTCTGCGACCATTTTGCGGTTCATAAAATGATTCTGCCGTCACAGAATTAGAGTTTTCCACCTTTTGGTAATTTGGTCATAACGTTTTGTAGGAGTATCCAAATGACGAATGGTTTGAAGCGCTAGAAATGGGACTCGAAGATATTTCATTTGATAGGTTGTTCATCTATATATATATATATATATATGTAGACATGCTCATTCAAAGTTTTGACTTATGCTAATTCATTTGAAATTTTAGCCTATTATGTAATTTTCCAACTTGACTTAGACTTAGCCCTCTACTTAGACCCCCTCCCTTACTTATTATATGCTCGTAAACTTATTACCATAATATTAATAGCCCTCGTCTACACATAAAATAATATAATTAGCCTACCTTGGCACCACAAAATCTTAAATTACTTAGCAAAATTTTTCGGGGCCTTACATTCTCCCCCGCTTAGGATAATTCGTCCTCGAATGAGAAGTAGTATCCGCCCCAAGAACTTAACATAATTTATCTCTTTTCTTTCATACCTCAAGTCTCCAAATTTGACTTACTTCAGATTTTTTCAGAAATTTCGGCAACATCTCCCCTGTAACTAGGTCTATCCACCTGCAAGAGAACCACCAAAAATCATCCTAAAAAAACCAATGAACAATCTGTAAGTCAAATCACATTGCGCCTTCTGAAATGTGCACCCTTATAAGGCAATACCAAGCAGTTATAACATTCATGTAATCATCAAAAATTGTCCATGCTATCTAAGAATTCATGACCTTCCCTTCAAAACTGAACTGTCACCTTGAACATGCATATCTCAATCCCATAGAACGCGTCATATCTATCATGACATCATATGAAAAACATGAGAATCTCATAATCAAATATGATTCACAAGCGGAGTACATACCCGATCAGTTAGAAACCTTGCGCTCAATCACATCCAGAAGAAAAACACGCAACATACCCCCGTACCTGTAGATAACATCCATATCAAATTGTGGCAGAAATCATCGTGAACACATCGATACCTATTTTCACACAGCCAAGTCATTAGAACTTAATCCCTCTAACCGAACCAAGTTATGCAGGTCACCAAATCCAAGAGTATTGACACAAACAGCTATAGAGACTCGCCACATCATAAGTACCCAAACAATCGATCATATACATTACCATGATGACCCAGCCAACTACTAAGATGTCCTATTTCTTTGAGTTCCTTTTGAATTACCCTAAAGTTGACAATTCTCCTAACCAGAACACCACGATCCTTACCCAAAGCTCACCATAGGAGATTCTAGCATAAAGCCCATAAGCCGTTGTATTCCCTCTAAAGCACCCCAAAAGTACCAAAATCAAGACATTTACTCTGAAGAGACCTTCTTTGAATTTAAAGTTATTCATTTTACCTTTCTAATACTGAAATATAGAATCCATAGTGACATAGAAATATCCCAAGTCCCGGCGCAATCCAATGCAAATCACATATTAACCATATGCAAATCCGAAAAAATCTCAATTGCCGCATATGAATCCATTAGAACCTTCTCGAGAGTCATCCAACTTGTTCAAATCTCGATTGTATTTCCCAAATGGACTGAACGACGTGTGCCCCATTAGCATAACAACATATAAAGAAGTAACCTATGCCTTAACACAACCGAGTGAATTCCTATTACATGCACACTACATCCATCACGAATAAATACTCAAATCATTCTATGATTTCCATATACAAATAAAGTGTAATGTAACCCATATTTAGAAATTCCCTTACTCGATTCATCCTCGATCTCAACATCTGCAAGTTATTACCAATCCACAACATGCCCCTGGCCAAAACCAATGCTTCACATAATCATGCAATCAAATCATCAGTAGCCGACTCCCGCACTTGGCTCAAAGCCATAGAAAAAAACATTCGACAACTCATAGTACCCATATCCTATTACTGACATAACCCCGTAGTGAGATACAACTAAATTCTTCCCAAGCTCATACAACACAATCCATAAAATACCTCAAATCATCTGCTAAGCACGCACTTATCCTCATGACAGTCAGGTCAACTTTCTCAGCCAATCCTAACTCAAATCGCAACACATATAACCCACTTGCAGAAAGAAACTCTCTACACAACATTATAAGGATCACAGATCTGTAGACCACCCCACAGGAGATAAACACCTGCTTAGCCTCAAACTAACACCTCTCTATACCCTTTCGCAGCCACAACTACTACGCAATCACTTAATCTTCATGAGTCTGGACTCATCAATAATGCATGAGAATCTACTTCGTTCCACAAATAAACAACACGAAAGATCCCTCAACAAGATCATAACTCGAGAATGTACAACACATCAAGATAGAATTCAATCATCTAATAGTCCTTTTCAAATCTCAAGAAAGCCTTTCCTCGTCCCATTAAACCATCTTAACACATCCCGCAGCCACAATAGAATAATCCTATAGCCATCCAACCACTCACTAGGCCATCAATCCTGCTCCTAGGGGCACAAATGGACACTTGAGTCTAAAGCACATGCTCACAAAACTAAAACTATCGAGCTTAAGTTATGGTCTAAACCTAGTCTCAAGTCCTCCAGACTGGACCATCATCAGACACACAAAACATACCTCGCATGTCATCCATGAAATCACAAGCGATCGATTCACGCCTGATACCAAGGGCTCACACACGCATACGAGTGAGTAGAAGGAATTCAAATAGCTACGCTTCAATGTGAATCAATGCCACACGATAAATAATAAAAGATAGGAAGTATATCCTAGATGAATTATAGCCTCCCGAAGATAGGTATGGACGTCATCATACGAATCCTCAAGAATCTATTAAACACTTGCTCATGACTCGTAGAACCTATGAACCTAGAGCTCTGATACCAACTTGTCAGGACTCAAAAACTAACCCGTCATGATGTCATCTAACTCAACCCACTAGGTAAGCCAAATTACAATAAAACATATATAATGATGGAGATGATAAGAGTAAAGAATGAAATAACTTAATTCTATTCAACTGCCCAAGGACTAGTAATACACTATATGAACTCCTACGACTTATTTTACAAATTTGGAATGAAATAAACACAACATATGTTTGAAATCTACATGAACAAAATTCGAATCTAAAGCTACCAAGGACAAGTGATAGCTAAAACTGGAATTTAGTTACATCTTCAATGCCAACCCTTTCCTTAAACAGCTGCATCAAGACCAAGATCTGCACGCAAGGTGCAGAAGTGTAGTATGAGTATAATCAACCACGTGTACTAAATAAGTATCCTAACTAACCACGGTGAGGTAAAAGAAGAAAGAACTATAAATGATACTCACCAACACTATGCAGTTCATAATTTAATAAGAATAGAATAAATATATGATCAAATCAGGAAAGCTCAGGTAAAACCACTTTGATGCTCAAAATTCTTTGCTTAAAATATTTTTCTCAGTCAACAATCTAGCATATAAGAAAGGTATTCAAGTAAATTAGGTAAACGGTGAAGGAAATTGCAAGTAAAGATGAAAGGCAATAACCAAATATTAGTCTGTTGTGGTGCGCAGCATGATTCAATAAAAATAAGCCAATAAGTCCTGTTGCGGCATGAAACTCGATCCAAATTTAGTAGCCACTTCTCCCAGAGCTCAAATCAACTAGAAACTCATTGGTTTCTCACAATCCGCGTGTAAACCATCAATAGAGAAATATTAGTGGGTGTACCTAGGGGGATGGATTTTTATCCACAGTTGCACAGACACTTCATTGGCTAATAATATCAACTGCATAGACAACTCACCTATTGTACGGAAAACTCACGTGCTATAATATCAATATCTGGATCCACACGGAAAACTCACTTGTTGCACGAACCACTCACGTGCTAATAATATCAATATGCACGGACAACTCACGTGTTGAATAGACAACTCACGTGCTAATAATATCATTTTGCACGAATAACTCACGTGCTAATATCATAATTTTCCATGCATGTTAACATGCATAACAACACAATCCACCTGGAGTGGTCACAGGCACTCAATCCAAATCATATCACACAAAAGCAGGTATACAAGAACACATGTATATGATGGATAAATATAAGATTTCATGCTCCTGGACTGGTATAATAACATGCTAATGTGTAGGCATGTGCAATGTGTGCTATCATAGCACAAATCGACAACTTAACATAGAAATAAAAATTACCAAGTTTATTCAGGGTATTAGCCCCTTCATAACTTCAAACACGGCTCAAATAGTTCATAAAAATGATACAAATATGAGAAATATTATAGTTTAATCATAACGTTCAACTCTATTCTATTCATAGACTAAGCACCACCCGAGAAAGGATAAATACCCCCAGTGTTAGCATATGAGCTCAAACACCACACATATGCGCACCAATAGCATGTAGCTATAACAAATAATTCAGGCAACTAGTGCCTCAACCAAGTTAGATAAGATAGTTGCCTCAAGCAAGCCAAAACAAATATCGAGCAAGCCAAAAACTACACTAGAAATGCCATCATGTGTCTATCAACCTTCGAACGGCTAAAAACTAGCCAAAAGAAACTCAAGAACACCAAATAATGCAAAGGGAACCAAACCCAATCGTTAAAGGTTGAATCTTTAATCAAAAGCTCAAAGTAAACCAAAGAGTCAAACCTGAGCCCACACCTCAGAACCCGACAGAACTCACAATATCCGACAACCCCCATTCAATCATGAGTCCAACCACACTACTTTCACTCAAATTTAAATGAATCGATACGTTGACAAAAAACTCCCAACTTCTCTTTTGAAATCATTAATCAAATGCAAAAATCGAAGATTGATACACCAAATATAATCAAAACTGAGTATGGAACACTTACCCCAGTTCATGTGATGAAAATCGCCTCCAAAATGTCTCAAATCCGAGCTTCCCAACTCAAAATATGACCACGTGAATAAAACTTCGATATTATATGCGTTTGCCCAGTCATTTCGCAAATGCGAACAAATAGTTACACTTGCGACGTCCGCTTATACGGTAAAAAGACTTACACCTGCGAGAAAGCCTCAAACCAGCAGTTGTCGCTTCTGCAACACCAATACACACTTCTGCGATTGTCCATCTACGCTAAAGTTGACGCATCTATTTCACGGCAGATGTGTCTTAACTTCGCATCAGCAACCTTCTCGGCTACCATCCATTTTCTCTTATGCGATCACAATCTCCGCATCTATGAACACATTTTAGCGCCCGATCTTCCGCACCTGTAGACTCTGCTCCCAGGCCACACCTTCCGCTTCTGCAACACTTTTGTCTCCATTGCAGCTCTGCACCTACCCTCATAGCTCTGCATGTGTCGTCACACCAGAATCCCTGCCAAACCAACATAACCAGAAAGATCCAAAATGATCCGAACCTCATCCGAAATTCATTCGAGCCCCTAGGGACATCATCCGAATATAACAACAAGTCTCGAAACATAACACAGGCCTACTGAAGGCCTTAAATCATATATAAAAACGTTGAAATGATGACCCGCGTCTGATATAAAACTTAATGAACTCTTGAACATTCAACTTGCAAAACTCGTGTCGAACTATATCAAATTCAATTCAGAATAGCCTCAATTTTTTCACACAAGTCCCAAATGACAAATTGGTTACAATTCGGGGAACCGCAATCCGAACCGTTTATAAAAGTCAACTCTTGGTGAAACTTATGATCATTCCAAACCTTCAAATTTCCAACTTTCGCCAAGTAGTGCTGAAACCTTCTAGGAATATTGAAATACAAATCAGCGCATATGCCCAAGTACAAAATCACCATCCAGACCTAAAGGTATCATCAAAACTATGATTCTAGGTCAAATCCAAAAAAGTCAAACTTGGTTAACTATTCCAACTTAAAGCTTTAAACATTAAATTCATTCTTTTTAACTAATTCTAAATCACCCAAATACAGAAAATGATGATACTCAAAAGTCATAATACATCATACAGAGATAATCATGTCCCCAAACCACCAATCAAAGTGCAAATGCTCAAAATAATTTGTCGGGTCCCCAAACCACCAATCATAATACATCCCTTGAGAGAACTTGAACTTTTACCTAGAATCTCAAACGATTTCGCAGACCATAAAAAATTTACATTATGTAGTGTAGCATAGATGTCCTAATATACCTTAAATACTAGGTGCCGACTCTAAACATTCATTAACTCGGTAATGTACTATAAGGTGTAGTTTATTTTGACTTGTGTAAAATATGGTGCAATAATATAGCGACTTCGTATTAGACTTTTTATGATTCCAATATATTTGCGTCGTTATTTTTGACTTAGGCATATGTACGGATATTTATTTGGAGGTCCGTAGGTTGGTTTGAGGCTTTTTGGTGAAAGTTAGAAAGTTGAAGGTTTGGAAGTTTGAGGGATTTGACCGAAAGTTCACTTTGTTTATAGTGGATTTGGATATTTGTTCTGGGAGTTGGAATAGGTCCATTTTTTCATTTGGGACTGGTGTGCAAAATTTGAGGTCATTCTGAGTTGATATGATATGGTTCGACATTGATTATAGAAGTTGGAAGTTCATGAGTTTCATTAGGCTTGAATAGGTTGTGATTCGTGATTTTGATGTCGTCTGATGTGATTTGAAGCTTCGACTAATTTTGTGTCGTGTTCTAGGACCTGTCAGTATGTTTGGGTAGGATCGCGGGGGCCTCGAGTGTGATTCATATAGTTGGCGGAACATGGTTGCACTTGGTTAGAAGGTTGTTGGCTTCAATTCTGTTTCACTTCCGTAGGTGCGACGCCGCAAAAATGTCCCTATAATTGTAGGGGTGTCTTTGGATAGGCTGGTGATGGGTCGCAGGTGCGAGGGGTTTTTCGCATCAACGAGCCTCCAGATGCATTGTTGTTCCGCAGAAGTGGGAGAGCCGCATTTGTGAAAAAGCAAGTGCGAAAGTTGTCCGCAGAAACGGACTTGTGGATGCGAAGAAAGTTACGTAGATACGGAAGAGTGGAGGCTTCAAGGTCGATCGCGAAAGCGTATTTTGGTCGCTCCTGCGGGGCAGCAGATTCAGTTAAGTGACCGCAGGTGCGAGGGTTAGAGTTATTATATAATATTATGAGTAGTAGACCTCGGTTTTTGGTGATTTTTAGGTAATTTTCATGATTTGGGTCAGGGTGAGTATTTTTAACTCGAATTTGTTCATTATTCATGATTCCATCTTAGATTTTATCATTTATTTGTGGATTGGAAGTAGAGAAATTGGGGATTCTGTATACACTTTTCAAAAATAAAAATTGGATTCGGAATTAGGTGATTTTGGTATGGTTGGACTCATATCAGAATGTTTGTTCGAAATTTGTGAGTTTGACCGAGTTCAAGGGCGCGGGCCCAGGGTTGATATTTTAGGTTGACATTTTGATTTTGATAAAGATCAGAACTTTATTCTTTGATGTTGTTTCCCACAACATTATTTGTTGATATTATGTTGTTTGTGACTAGATTCGAGTCGTTCGGAGGCCGATGCGTATGGTAAGATTTTGTTGGAGTATTGAGGTGCACGTTTTTAGGTACGTAACATTTATATACTTGGAATTGAGGGCATCTATCCCTGGAACATGTGTTAATTCTGTTGTGTTGGGGTGACGCATATGTTAGGTGACGGGCGTGAGTGCCTGCACCATGGTAATCATAATGCAGGTTGATTTTTTGTATTGTGTTAATCGAGTCTTCTTTTATCCATGTAATCCCTACTTGTTAAAGTCATTGAGCTATGATTCGTTTTATAAATCATGTTTAGACTATGTGCTTATTCGGTTGGGACCTAATAAGGTTATTTCGAATGTTTTGAGTTATTTGCTTTAACTATAATTATATAATCAGTCATGGTTCTTCATTTTCATATCATGTCTCAATTGGTGTTCATCATTCACTGTTACATCACATGTTAGGATCGTTTGGGCTGAGTGGTATGAGATTGTGAGCCCTTGAGACTTGAGAGATTGATGACTAAGGTGGGCCTGAGAGTCGTGTTGTGAGTCTTATTGTTGATCGGATTGCATGTTGCAGCAGACCATATTCACATTATTATTATTATTATTATTATTATTATTATTATTATTATTATTATTATTATTATTATTATTATTATTATTATTATTATTATTATTATTATTATTATTATTATTATTATTATTATTATTATTATTATTATTATTATTATTATTATTATTATTATTATTATTATTATTATTATTATTATTATTATTATTATTATTATTATTATTATTATTATTATTGTGTGGATCAAGTTGCACGTCGTAGGAGGTCTTATAGGCATTGATTAGCGCTTGGGAACGATCTGTTGCTCCGGAGTCTAACAAACTAGCAGTGAGCATAGGCACAGTGGTATATACACGTGCTTTGATGAGGGACATTGATACCGGGCACCCGTATAGTGCTGAGTCATTGTGTGTATGATGAGTGGGAATTTGAGACACATATTGAGTATTTTGTGAGTGTGAGTACTTAGGAATATCACCGTGAAATCATACATTTGAAATCCCGTCATAGAGATGTACCATTCCTCATACTAGCTATACTTGAAATGTTCCTACTAGTGTTGGGGTTTGATTGTTGAACTTAAAAGCATATCTAAAATCTTGTACCATGAACGAGCTGATTATGAAAATCCCTTTGAGTTACATATTGTTATTATCATTATTATACCTAGGGGTTGTCATTATATTAGACTTTGATTGTCTTCTTCTGAGCTAGTCACTGCTTTCAGCCAAAGGTTAGTTCTATTACTTAATGAGTACATGGAGTCGGTTCTACTCATACTACACTCTGCACTTTTTGAGCAGAATCATGTGCATCTGGACGTGGTGATTGCTAGAATCATGCTAGTTCTTTCTTGGAGACTTCAAGGTGGCTGCTATGACGTACGAAGACCTTGACTCTCTTTTCCTTTATTTTCTTCAGTAATGTTCTATTACTCAGAGAGTTGTACTAGTGATTTGATTTATATTTGATACTAAGTAATGCTCATGTACTCGTTGACACGAGATGTTGGGATGGTTGTAGTAGTATTTCAGTTATTTGTATCAGATATTTATGATATTTTCATTGTTGAGTTTCTTACTCTATGATTATTCAAATGTTAAGATATTATGTGACTATTGGCTTGCCTGGCAAGTAGTATTAGCGCCGTCACGGATCCGTTTGGAGTTGAGTCGTGATACTTTTTTGTAATGACCCGGCCGGTCGTTCCGTGAGATTAGCCCTGTTTACCCCATTTCTGCTTTATCATATGTTTCTTAACCTATTTATGTTGTGTTGGGTCAGTTGGTCTAGGATCGGAGTGGTCGTGGTGAGAATAGAGACACTTAGTCTCTTAATTGGCTTAATAGTAAAAAAGTCAACTGGGAGTTGACATCTTGGTAAATGACCTTGAAGTGTGGATTTTATGGCTCGGATAGCTTTGTTAGGTGATTTTGGACTTAGGAGTGTGTTCGGAATGATGTTTTGATGTCCGTTGTAGAATTAGGCTTGAATTGGCGAAAGTTAGTTTTTGGTGCTTTCTGGTCGATAGGGGAAAATAGGCTATCAGGGTCGGAATGGAATTCCGAAAGTGGGAGCAGGTTCGTAATGTCATTTTGGATATGTGTGCAAATTTTCAGGTCAACCAGATGTGTTTTGGATCGTTTCGGCATCCTTGGCGAAATTTAGAAGTTTCAAAGTTCATAGGCTTGAATTTGATGTGATTTTGGTGTTTTTGCGCTATCTTTGGTGTTTCGAGGGCTGGACTAATTTTGAACAAGGTTATGGGATGTGTTGGTATGTTTTGTTGGGGCCCCGAGGGGTTCGGGATTGATTTCGGATGGTTAACAGAGGTTTGTACTTAGAAAATTGCAGCAAAGCTGTTGCTGGTGTCTTTTTACTGGTGTGGCCGCACCTGCTGATGGGGAACTGCAGGTGCGGACCCACAGAAGTGAAAAGTAATCCGCATACATGGAAATTGGGCAGCTCAGTGAGGGACCGCAGATGCGGACGTGGACCGCACCTGCGTAGTCCCAGGTGCAAAAAAGGATACGTAGGTGCAGAGTTTGGACTTTAAGTGATTTTTAAAGCGTGCGCACTTGAGACCGCTCGTGCGGGTCCGCGGGTGGGGAGAATCTTTCGCAGATGCGGATTAACTAGGCAGGAAGTATAAATTTGTGCCTCCGCAAATTTTTGGCATTTTTCTTCATTTTTGTATCCGGGTTGAGCCAATTTGGGAGCAATTTGAAGGAGGATTTCGAGGGTCTTCAGTGGAAGTAAGTTTTTCGGACTATAAACTCGATTCTATGTTGTTATGTGACATATTAGCCATGGAATTAGTAGATAAATGACATAAATTCGAGGTTTAGGGCTTGAGAAATTTAGACTTATAATTAAGGAATTTAGGGATTGTTTTTGGTCGGATTTGATGCATTATATATGTGTGGACTCGGGAAAGGTTAAGGGTTCTTGTGATACAATATTTATCAAATTGCGAGACGTGGGCTCGGGGCTCAGGTTTGGCCAATTTCGGGAATTGTGCCAAAAATTGATAGTTGTCGATTGAGCCTTGTTCATTTAGCATATATTGATGATGTTAATCTGGTTTTGGTTAGATTCGGAGCAATCGGGAGCCGATTCAAGGTGCAAGAGCATCACAAATTACTATCTTGGCTCCGGTGGAGGTAAGTAATGACTATAAATCTTGTTATGAGCGTATGAAACCCCGGACTTCGTATTTTCTCACTATTTTTAGCGTGGCGCACATGTCGGATGGCGAATGTGTGGTGTGCACTGATTTTTGGATTTGGACTTGGTACTTTCCGCAACAACTATTGGGAGGCATGAGTGACAGTGAGGCCCGAGGGGCTATTTATTATTTATTTCATTTTACACTAAACTCTTCAGGTATTTTATTTCTGAAATTGTTGGATAACACATTTTTCGAAGGATTTTTTTGAAGTTGGATTTTAAAGTATGTTGATTTCATATATATATATATATATATATATATATATATATATACATACATACATAATATTGGAAAGAAAGGTTGTGCTTATTGTGAACTGATGATTTGATCTTATGTGTTTCTTACTGCTTAGACTTGATTTATTTTCATTACTGCTGAGTTGGCATACTCACATTACTCCCTGCACCCCTGTGTGCAGATACAGGTGCCTGGTACCGAGCGCTAGTCATATATTTCCGTGAGGAGCCGGAGTCGGTACATAGAGGTAGCTGTTCAGCGTCCGCAACATCTCTGTTTTCCCCTGTGTTATTTTGTACCTAGTTCTTCATTTCTGAGGGTTTGTATTATAATAGTAGAAATTTTGGTATTAACCTTGGATGCTCATGACATGTTGACTCCGGATATCGGGGATGCTTTTGGATTGTTTAACTGTTTGTTTTGCTTAATAGATTCAGTAATTTTATATACGTTTATTAAATGTGGGAAATGAGTTGGAAATTTTTGAATGAAACTGTTAATATGTGATTTTTGGCTAGCCTAGTTCCACGATAGGCCCCATCACGGCCGATTTAGGATTTGGGGTCGTGACAAGTTTGTATCAGAGCCTAGGTTGTATAGGACTCAACGGTCATGAGCAGATTTAGTAGAGTCTCGCGGATCGGTACAAAGACGTTTGTAATTATCTTCGAGAAGCTACGGAACCCTTAGGAACAATCTCATTTTTCTTGAATTCTGTCATGCCATTCTGTTGATTCTGGAAAATTCTAAACTTCTATTGTTTCATTCTCTCACAGATGATGAGGACTCAGGCTACCGATCAGGGTGACCAGCCACCAACTAGACCAACGAGGGGTCGAGGCCGCGGTCGAGGCCGTGGTAGAGGTAGGGGACCAGCCTGTGTAGCAGCCGAGGCAGTATTAGAGGGTCCACCTATCATTCAGGATCTGGTCCCCGCCGTAGATTCTCCAGTGCGACAAGCTCAGGCACCGGCAGTGTGTATTGTTATTTCGGGTCTTCAGGCGACCTTGGCTCAGATCTTGACTATATATACCACCCTTGCTCAGGCAGTTGCCGCTAATTCTCTGGCCAGGGGAGGTAGTCAGACTCCAATTGCCGGACACCTGAACAGGTTAATCAGGGCCTTCAAACATGGGGGAAGTTCCAGCCCAGCTGGTTGCTCCAGTTCGGGACTTCGTGGTTCCGGCTATGCTAGAGGACGAGCAGCGTAGACTGGAAAGATTTAGTAGACATCAGCCTCCGATATTCAGTGGTGCTGAAGGTGAGGATGCACAATGTTTTTTGGATAAGAGTTAGAGGATGCTTCGTACTGCTGGGATTCTGAGACCACCGGGGTCCCGTTTGCTACTTTTCAGTTTTCTGGGGCTGCTTTTACTTGGTGGGAGTCCTTTGAGAGGCGTAGGCCTGTTGGTTCAGAACCATTCACCAGGCAGTAGTTCTCCACTATCTTCTTGGAGAAGTATGTACCCCAGTCTCACAAGGAGGAGCAGCGCCGACATTTTGAGCAGCTGTGTCAGGGGGAACTATCAGTGACGCAGTATCAGATGCGATTTTCAGAGTTGGCTCGTCATGCCACGGAGTCGTTCCCTACTGATAGGGATAGGATTAGGAGGTTCGTGGATGGTCTTACTTATCAGCTCTGCCTTTTCATGACTCGGGAGAGGGTATCAGATGCTACCTTCAAGCAGGTTGTTGATATTTCTCGAGATATTGAGTTGGTTCCCCGCCATGAGCGAGAGGAGGGGGTGGCCAAGAGGCCTCATGGATCGGGTGGTTGTAGTAATGCTCCTTCTAGGGGGCAACTTCAGCATGGTAAAGGCCGTTCATTCAGGCCTCCTCACTCAGTCCGCCCAGCCTATAGTGGTGCCACTTCGGGCCATGGTCCCCCCAATTCTCAGCCAGGACGTTCTTCATTCGGTGCCCTCCCAGCTCAGAGTGCAGCTCGAGCACCACCAGTTCACAGTTCGTCTATGCATGATTCTTCTAGTTGCCATTCTGGTGCCAGGGGTTTTTAATTATTCTTCGTCTCCATCTTTAGGGAGTTGTTGTGAGTGCGGAGAATTTGAGCACATGTGGAGGCAGTGTCCCCATCGTTCTGGTTGTTCTTCTCAGTAGAGGGTCCAGCCCTCGACTTCGGCTCTAGTTACTTCACCACCTGCTCAGACAGCTAGGGGTGGGGGCAAGACCGCCAGGGGCTTCCCTAAACGGGAAGGTCATGCAGGTGGGAGCCAGGCTCGTATCTATGCACTTCAAGCCAGGCTAGATGCTATGACCTCTGATGTAGTGATCACAGGTATTGTCTCAGTCTGTCGATGAGATGCTTTGGCTTTATTTGACCCTGGTTCTACATATTCCTATGTTTCATCATATTTTTCCCATTTTATAGATATACCCCGTGAGTCTCTAGTTACATCGGTTCATATGTCAACTACGGTGGGCGATACTATTGCCGTGGAACGTGTGCATCGGTCATGTGTGATATCTATTCGGGGTCTGGAGACCTGAGTGGACCTATTGTTACTCAGCATGTTCGATTTTGATGTGATATTAGGCATGGATTTGTTATCTCTGTGTCATGATATTCTTGATTGTCACGCTAAGACCGTGACCTTTGCTATGCCAGGATGTCCGAGGGTTGAGTGGACGGTTTCTTCTGAGTATGTGCCTAGCAGGGTGATTTCCTACCCGAAGGCCCAGCGTATGGTTGCGAAGGGGTGTTTATCCTATTTAGCTTTCATGAGGGATGTCAGTCGTGTGACTCCCGTTGTTGATTCGATTCCTGTGGTCCCTGACTTTTCGGGCGTTTTTCCTGAAGACCTGCCAGGCATGCCACATGATAGGGACATTAACTTTGGTATTGATTTGGTGCCAGGCACTCAGCCTATTTCTATACCACCTTATTGTATGGCGCCAGCGGAGCTAAAGGAAGTAAAAGAGCAGCTTCAGGAACTCCTATATATGGGGTTCATTCGGCCTAGTGTGTTAGTTTGGGGAGCTCCGGTGTTGTTTGTGAAGAAGAAGGATGGTTCCATTCGTATATGTGTTGATTATCGGCAGTTGTACAAGGTTACATTGAAGAATCAGTATCCCTTTCCTCATATAGATAACTTGTGTGATTAGTTCCAGGGTGTCAGGGTGTTTGCCAGGATTTACTTGCGTTCTCGCTATCATCAGTGGAATATTCATGGGCCCGACATCCCGAATACTGCTTTCAGGACTAGATATGGTCATTACGAGTTTTTGGTTATGTCATTCGGGCTGACCAATGCCCCAATAGCCTTTATTCACTTGATGCACAATGTCTTCCAGCCTTATCTGGATTATCGTTTTTATTGACGATATCTTTGTGTATTCCCAATCTCGGGAGGATCATGAGAAGCATTTGAGAATTGCGCTTCAGACCTTAAGGGAGAAGAAATTGTATGCAAAATATTGAACTGTGAGTTCTGGCTTGATTCAGTAGAGTTCTTGGGGCACGTGGTATCTAGTGAGGGTATTCAGTTTGACCCAAAGAAGATAGAGGCAGTGCAGAGCTGGCCTAGACCATCATCAGCTACCGAGATTCGTAGTTTCCTTAGTTTGGCATGGTACTATCGTCGTTTTGTGGAAGGATTTTCATTTATTAGAGCACCTATGACCAGGCTGACCCAGAAGGGTGCTCAATTTAGGTAGACTGAGAAGTGTGAGGAGATCTTTCAGAAGCTCAAGCCACCTTTGACTATAGCTTCGGTGTTGGTTTTGCCTACGAGTTCAGGTTCTTATACACTTTACTGTGATGCCTCAAGAGTTGGCGTTGGAGCAGTTTTAATGCAGGACTTTAGGGTGATTGCCTACGCATCCAGACAAATAAAGGTGCACGAGAAGAATTATCCAGTGCACAATCTTGAGCCAGCAGCTATTGTCCACGCCTTGAAGATTTGGTGTCATTATATTTAGGGTGTGCATTGTGTGATTTTCACTGATCACCGTAGTTTGCAGCATCTGCTTAAGCAGAAGGATCTGAATTTGCGTCAGAGGAGGTGGTTGGAGCTTCTCAAGGATTATGACCTCACTATTTTATATTATCCGGGGAAGGCCAATGTAGTGGCTGATGCCCTGAGTCGCAGAGCAGAGAGTTTGGAGAGTCTAGCCTACCTTCCAGCAGCAGAGCGACCTTTAGCACTTGATGTTCAGGATTTAGCGGGTCAGTTGGTGAGATCAGATCTATCAGAGCCCCCGCGGGTATTGGCTTGTGTAGCCTCCGTGTCTTATCTTTACGATCAGATTAGGCACGCCAGTATGATGATACACACTTGCTCGTTCTTCAGGACAGGGTCCATCGCCGTGATTCCAGGGATGTGGTTATTGGTGATGATGGGGTCATGAGGATGCAGGGCCGAATTTGCATGCCAAATGTGGATGGAATTCGAGATTTGATTCTAGCTAAGGCCCATAGTTTGCGGTATTCCATCCATCCGGGCGCCGCAAAGATGTATCAGGATTTGAGACAGCATTATTGGTGGAGGTGGATGAAGAGGGATATTGTTGAGTTCGTGGCTCGGTGTCTCAACTGTCAGCAAGTCAAGTATGAGCACCAGAGACCGGGTGAATTTCTTCAAAGATTAGATATTCCGGATTAGAAGTGGGAGCATATCACCATGGACTTTGTAATTGGGCTCCCACGGACTTCAAGGAGGTTTGATGCTAAATGGGTTATTGTGGATCGGCTGACCAATTCAGCGCACTTCATTCCTGTTGGTACCACTTATTCATCAGAGCGATTAGCTGAGATTTATATTAGGGAGATTGTCCGATTGCATGGAGTTCCAGTTTCTATCATTTCTGACAGAGGTACCCAGTTCACATCTTAGTTTTTGAGAGTCATACAGAGAGAGTTGGGTACTCAGGTCAAGTTGAGCACAGCATTTCATCCTCAGACCAACAGGCAGTCGGAGCGTACTATTTAGATTTTGGAGGATCTGTTGCGTGCCTGTGTCATTGATTTTGGGGGTTCATGGGACCAATTTCTGCCACTCGTGGAGTTTGCATATAATAATAGTTATCAATCGAGTATCCAGATGGCTCCGTATGATGCCTTATATGGTAGGAGGTGATGATCTCCGATTGGTTGATTTGAGTCAGGCGAGGCTAGACTATTGGGCACAGACATGGTTCAGGATGCGTTGGGTAAGGTGAAGTTGATTCAGGAACGGCTTCGCATGGCGCATTCTAGGCAGAAGATTTATGCGTACCGGAAGGTCCGAGATATGTCTTTCGTGGTTGGGGAGTAGGAGTTGCTGAAGGTGTCACCCATGAAGGGTGTTAAGAGGTTCGGGAAGAAAGATAAGTCCCCGGTTCATTAGGCAATTTGAGGTGCTTTAGAGTATTGGGGAGGTGGCTTATAGGCTTGCCATGCCTCCCAGCTTATCGAGTATTCATTTGGTGTTCCATGTTTCGATGCTCCGGAAGTATGTTGGTGACCCGTCTCATGTTTTGGACTTCAGCACGGTTCAACTCGGGGGTGATATGTCATATGAGGTAGAGCCAGTGGCTATTTTGGTCCGTGAGGTCATGAAGCTAAGGTATAAGGATATAACTTCAGTGAAGGTTCAGTAGAGAGGAAAGCTGGTAGAGGATGCCACCTGGGAGACCGAGCGGGAGATGCAGAGCATATATCCTCACTTATTTGAGACTCCAGATATGTTTCTAGACCCGTTCGAGGACGAACGTTTGTTTAAGAGGGGGAGGATGTAACGACCCGGCCGGTCGTTCCGTGAGATTAACCTCGTTACCCCCATTTCTGCTTTATCCTATGTTGCTTAGCCTATTTATGTTGTGTTGGGTCGGTTGGTCCAAGTTCGGAGTGGTCGTGGTGAGAACAAAGATACTTAGTCTCTTAATTGACTTAATAGTTGAAAAAGTCAATTGGGAGTTGACTTATTGGTAAACGACCTCGTAATATGGATTTTATGGCGCGGATAGCTTCGTTAGGTTATTTAGGACTTAGGAGTGTGTTCAGAATGATGTTTTGATGTCAGGTGTAGAATTATGCTTGAATTGGCGAAAGTTAGTTTTTGGCAATTTCCAGCCGGCAGAAGAAAATAGGCTATCCACGTCCTAGCGTAGTGCCCGGCTTGCTTAGCAACCAAAGCTAGCTTACTAAGGTCCGAATTGAATTCCAGAAGTTTGAGAAGGTTCGTAATGTTATTTTGGACATGTGTGAAAATTTTTAGGTCTATCGGATGTGTTTTGGATGGTTTCGACATCCTTGGCGAAATTTCGAAGTTTCAAAGTTCATAGGCTTGAATTTGATGTAATTTTGGTATTTTTGCGTTGTTTTTGGTGTTCTGGAGGCTCGACTAAGTTCGAATGAGGTTAGGGGATGTGTTTGTATGTTTAGTTGGGGACCCGAGGGCTTCGGGATTGATTTCGGATGGTTAACGTAGGTTTGGACTTAGGAAATTGCAACAAAGCTGCTGCTTGTGTAATTTTACTGGTGTGGCCACACCTGCGGATTGAGGAACCACAGGTGTGGGCTCACGGAAGCGGAAAGGAATCCGCAGATGCAAAAATTGGGCAGCTTAGTGAAGGATCGCAGAAGCGGACGTGGGACCACACCTACGGAGTTGCAGGTGCGGAAAAGGAGTCACAGTTGCGGAGTTTGGACTTTAAGTGATTTTTTGCGGGTTCGCAGGTGCGGATTTACTGGAAGCATAAATTTGTGCCTCCGTGAATTTTTGGCATTTTTCTTCATTTTTGCATGCGGGTTGAGCCAATTTGGGAGCAATTTGAAGGAGGATTCCGAGGGTCATCTGTGGAGGTAAGTTTCTCGGACTATAAACTCGATTATATGTTGTTATGTGACGTATTAGACATTGAATTAGTAGATTAAATGGCATAAATTGGGGGTTTAGGGCTTGAGAAATTGAGACTTATAATTAAGGAATTTAGGGGTTATTTGTGGTCGGATTTTGATGTATTTTATATGTGTGGACTCGGGAAGGGATAAGAATTATTGTGATGCAATTTTTATCGAATTCCGAGATGTGGGCTCGGGTTTGGCCAATTTCGGGAATTGTGCCAAAAATTGATAGTTTTTGATTGATCCTTGTTCATTTATCATATACTGATGATGTTAATCTAGTTTTGGTTAGATTCGGAGCAATCGGGAGCCGATTCGAGGGGCAAGAGCATAGCAGATTAGTATCTTGGCTCCGGTGGAGTTAAGTAATGACTATAAATCTTGTCCTGAGGATATGAAACCCCGGATTTTGTATTTTCTCACTATTTTTAGAGTGGCACACATGTCGGATGGCGAGTGTGTGGCGTGCCCTGATTTTTGGATTTGGACTTGGTCATTTACGCGAAAACCATTGAGTTGCGTATTTTACTCTAAATCATATGTTAAATTGTTTTCTTATACTACTGCTACATTTAGGTTGTAAGCCATGTTTGGGGCCTCGTGCCGACATGTTTAGACCCCTTGGGGGTTTTTTTTGCTAATATTTCCTCACTGTGTTGACTTATGATTTACATTCAGTCATGTTATGTTTAACTAATTTCGAAACTCAGCCTTATTTACATTATTTTGAGATATAAAATGATGTTTTTGGGTCAAGTACCCCATTTTACGGATACGCCCGAGGGGCTTTTGAGAGTTTCTGACTGAGTGAGGCCGAGGGCCTGATTGTGAGGATATGATATGCCACGAGGTGGCTTGATATTAGCGCTTGGGCTAAAGGAGCCCCTCCGGAGTCTTTACACACCCCCAGTGAGCATAGGTACCTACTAAGTGCGAGTGCCAAGTGACCAGTGATTAGGAGGCATGAGTGACAGTGAGGTTGCCCGAGGGGCTGATACTGAATAACTGTGAAGTATGATGAGTGATGTTCTGCCCGAGGGGTAATTTATGATTTATGTTTTGGCCCGAGGGGATATTTATGATTTATTTCATTTTACACTAAACTC
>ML339851.1:0-15095 GCA_005239505.1 Nicotiana paniculata | reverse complement strand
TTGAAGGATATTGCTCGAGGACGAGCAAGAGTCTAAGTGTGGGGTATTGATGTGTGGCTAGAATTCATGATTTTAAGCATTATATACCTTGCATTTTATGTGATTTAATGATAAAATACACGTCGTATGTGACTAATGGGGTTTATTTTATGTGTAGGTGAATTAAAAATGGAAACGGGGCCAAACGGATGCAAATACGTCAAAAACTATGCGAAAGGGGACAACCGGGCGATAGCCGGGCGTTGGAGCCAAACAACCTGACACAGCCTGGCGTTACCCAGGCTTTAGAGCCCTAACGCCAGGGGGCTCGTGTACTTTGGGAGGAGGCAACGAGCAATATTAACCTCGTCAATCAATAAACCTGATTAGAGGATTTAGGTCGAAAACTCAACGTGATTGTTTAACAACCCATAACTCTAGAATATCAAATTACATTGAATTAGTCTTTAAGTTAGTAATCTCTTTAATCTCTTTAATCTCCTTAATCTCTTAATTTACTACTTTAGATTGATTTTAGTAATATATTTGTTTGAGTTTAGTTTAGTTGATAGTTAATCACAAGTCCCTGTGGGTACGATATCTGGACTTAAAATCCTATATTACTTGTCGACCACGTACACTTGCGTGTGCATTGGGAAATCTACCAACAGAACTAATTAAATCAAGAAATTAAACATTAATCGAATCTATTTGGTTGTTAAAAGTGTGCTAGGTGGGGCCAGGTTGTTGATATCTAGGAGGTGAAGGCTGATATGTCGGTGGGGGTGTTTGGTATGTAAGAGGAGACTTTGGGCCTTGGTCTACCATTACTGAACCCACTTCTTTCTTCTTGGAGATACCTCCTGACTACAAAGCTTTATTTGTGGCTTGGAGTTCTTCAAGGTTTTTCACCATTCCGCTTTTGATACCTTCTTCTATTCTTTCTCCCAACTTGATGATGTCAGAAAACTTATGGTTTTCAATAACCATCAATATTTCATAGTACTGCAGGTCTTGAGCTCTGATGAAGAACTTATTCATCTGTTCTTCTTCAAGTGCCGGCCTTACTTTTGCGGCTTCAGACCTCCACCAATTAGCATAATCTCGGAAAGTTTCCGTTGGTTTCTTCTTGAGATTCAGAATGTAGAAAATGTCTGGTGCATTTTCTGTGTTAAACCTGAACCGATCCATGAAATTTGACGCCATTCTCACCCAATTAACCCACTTCTTTGGGTTCTAACTGATATACCAAGACAAGGCGTCTCCGATGAGGCTCCTCGTGAACAGCTTCATACGGATTCGTTCTTCCTTGTCAACCCCTACATGTTTGTCATAATACATTCTGAAATTCACCTTCGGATCACCAGCTCCGTCGAACATTTTGAACTTAGGAGGTTTGTAACCCTTTGGCAGTTCTACATCTGGATGAATACACAAAAATTTCATAATTCAAACCCTTAATGCCTTTGACACCTTCGATACTATGAACTCTGTCAGTAAGCTTCTTGAGTTCTTCCGCCATGTTCTTGATGAGCAAGTCCTTCTCGGCAGATTTGGGTATATTTAGTGTCTTTTGTGGGGTATGGGGCAAAGTTTCCACATATATGGGATTGCTTTGATGGACTCTGGGAATCTGGGCATAATGGTGGTCATTGGTTGAGTTTTGTATATCAGGGGTACGCTGTGGTGCGTTTTGAGAAGTGTGGTAAGTGGTGGTTTATGGATGTTGAGTCGGATGGTGATGGTGTTGTGGAGGGGTAGGTACTATGGAGGATTATTATTTTGAGGAGGTGTGGCGTATTGATTACGTGCGAGAGGATTTTGCGTATTTTGGTCTTGTGTGTTTTGGGAAGGTGCCGATTTTGGCATTTGTGTTTTGTTGGTTGATGTCGGGGAAGTTCAGGGTGAGGGAAAAATTTTCCAAGTTCCGGACCTGCTCAAGCTCCCCTTGTATCTCCAATATTTTATGTTCCAGACGTAGGACCAAATCATTCTGTGCTGGAGTACTCCGACCGTCTGAAATTTCAATGTTGTCTGCATGGGTAGCATTGTCCTTTCTAATACCACTCATATCATCCATTTTATCCTTTATTCTTGGGATCACTTAGTGGAAGAGGTAGAGGACCTCTAGATCTGGTGTGATATGCTGACGATACCAGTATGCACGAACCAACCTTGGGGAATGGGAATAATTAAAAGAAAATAAAAACAAAAATGTAACCAAAACACAATAAGGAGTATTAAAAGAATGTTTGCGATATTGATCATGTGTTGAAGAATTATGTAATAAATTCGCGTCCTAATTTGAGGGACCTTGTTATGCCCCAGGTAGGCCTAAACGACACATAGACTTGGAGAAAATTGATGCCAATAATTGCATCATTTCATTAATGCGAAAATGAACCAAATCCTTACTAAAACGACAATAAGGAGAAAGTCACTAATGGTATTTTCCTTATTACAATCAAATCTAAAACGTATCTAGAAAGCAGTAAAGACATTGTTTCCTAATCTACTTGGGCCTAGAAGGACCTTCTCCATGCTTGTCGTTCTTGGATCCGTCAATCAAGTTCCCTAGGTCGCGCATATCTAATAGTAGATAAACCCTTTCTAGATTCCTTCCTTCATTGCCTTCCGTGTTCTGACAATCCGAGAGTCTCTTTCTAATCTTTCCCTCAAGTTCCATTAGCCCCTGCTCCAAATATTCCAATCTCTCTGTTGATTTAGTAGAAATTTCTCTCCATTCGTTGATTGCTTCCATATCCACTTTGTGTTGTTCGAAATACCTAGCTTCATACTCGAATACCCTCTTGCGTAACATCCTATACTTGACTTGTGCTTCAGCAGCATCATCTATAACCCTATTTTTCAGATTAATTCCTGGCTTGACATCCCCCGCTATATCATCTACCAACCATGATGGGTAGAAGTATACATGGCCGACATGATACTTGTCTGGCTCGATAGTATCTTTCTCCACAATGACCTTGTGATTCCACATATGTTGTGACTTAAACTTGAACGGAATGATATTTCCTTTAAAATTTGCTTTTTACTAGACCATGTTGGAAACCCGAGGTATAACATGTTTTCTTCCCGCTTGCCTCATTACCCTTATAAGAGCATAAGGATAGATTCCTCCTATCCCAGTCAACACTAGATGAGTAGTTTGTCTTGATCTGATGATGAACTCACTGCTAGGGAATCATTCAAACATTAAATGGACCTTTTCATCAGCCAGATTGCTGAAGAAACGCACCCAGCTCACATCACTTCCAGGTTGCACAAACCTATTTGGGATAAATGTCATTCTCTTTGGATGATGGTAAGCTATGTAGTCATTCAATGGTCATCGCAGAAGCTCTTGGCGATATTCACCTCTCTGGAAATTTATTAATAACCAAATCTACAACAACTGATTACAGCCCTCGAAGTGTCCATACCCCTGCCATTGATTGTCTTTGAATCGGTCGGGGAGTAATTTTGGGGTTTTCAGATTCTTAGATCTGAAATTGACGCAAATCGATTGGTTTTTTGGAGAAGTTGAAGGCACAAGGTGATTGAGGAGGAGGAGAGGATTGTAGGGTGAAAGTTTGGGGTCGATTGGGTGAGGCTCCGCCGCTGGAGCCGATTTCTGGTCGGCGGAGGACGGTGGGAACTTTAGGGCGGCTAGGGTTTGTTAGAGAGAAGAGAGAGAGAGAGACGGACGAAGGGGAAAAGAGGGTGTGATACTTTGCAAATGAGGGGGTGGGGTTTGGTTAGGACATAGATATATTCACTGAGGATCAGTTCTCAGCCGTTTGATCTTGGGACATCAACGGCTGAGATCTTTGGAGTTATTAAAACGGGGTCGTTTTCGAGGGTCTGGGGTCTGGCCGTGTTTGGTTCACTTGGGCCTGGGTCGCTTGAGTGTTGGGAAGGGTGAGTTTTGGGCCTGGGCAGATCTAGCCCAGGTTCGGTTTTTAACCCATTTAGAATGTAAAACTTAATTAATTAATTAAATTAAAACTAAACACATAATAATTAATTTTAGACTAGTTTTATCCAATTAATTAATCAAGAGTCATATGGTTTTAATTACTCCTAATCAATTAAAGGACAAACTTCACAATTTATTTAAAAGAACTAATTAAATCAAGAAATAAACATAATCGACTTTATAATTATATTCATTTAGATGTTAACTAAAGTTATGTGCTTAATCAAGCCATTTTAAATTATTTACATATTTAAATGATGGATTATGGATATATAATGTAAAAAAATAAATTTGCAAATATTAAAAAATTCAATAAAAATCCGTAAAATTAATTAATTTAGTAAGATTTATAGGATTATACGATAGGTAAAAAATCACGTGCTCACAGCTGCCCCTCTTTGTTCAGAAACACGAAGAGTTTCCGGGCAAAGACAAAGTGATCGACCATAAACGCTTTACCCCTTCGTATGTTCCATTGTTGAGCGTTTTTGAAAAGTTTAGCCGAACTCTGCTTCAAGGTTTCCTACATATCCTTGGCTATAAAGGAATCAGGTCAGTGTAGTTCTGGAAGTTTTGGTAGTTGTGACTAACGAGTAACTGTGGTTTCACTGCGGTTGCTGCTGCTGATCTCCTTATCACACCTAAGTGCAAAAAGGAGGACTAACTAAAACCTATCAGCTTCTAAATTACAAGATTCCTATCTAGGACTTGGTCTTGAGCCTTGATCTTTTGCCGACTCTGACCTGGATCCTGATGCTTGTTAGTCACAGATGCTGGTTTTGTCTTGTCGTTCCTCGGATCAAAGCAGGCATACTGGACGGATGACTTCAATCTCGTCTTGAATAGTCCAGATCTTCCCCATTTATGCACTTTTGGATTCGATCTTCTCTTTCTTCTTTTTGTTTTGTTATTTCAGATTGAAGCTTCTTCTTTTGGTCGTTTCGAGTTCCAATGTTCTAGAAACGTAATCTGCACAAAATCAAAACAAACGAACGAAATTTTCTGCCCTAGTTTTTTACTAGGAAAATTTCGTGAGTTATTGTAATAAAATCTATGCTATCTTATTATTGAAAGCAATAAAGGCCCGAGAACTGGGTACCCGGAGTGAATGCAGACTAGGGGGTGGATACCCTATGCCTAAAAGATGAAATCAACTAGGGATTGGAGACCCTATGTTGGAAAAGATCGACAACTCGTGTTGTCATCAAGGAGAGATCACCAGGTTATGCTGGTGTCTGGGGAAGGATAAACAGGTTATGTTGTTGTCACAAAAGAAATCAGTGGGTTACGCCAATGTCTGGAGATGATCAACAGGTTATGGTGTTGTCAGGAAGATCACCAGGTTATGCCAGTGTCCGGGGAGGTCAACAGGTTATGCTGATGCCTCGGGAAAAGAGATCACTGGGGTTATGCCAGTGTCCGGAGAAGAAACGATCACCGGGTTATGCTGGTGCCTGGAAGGGTCAACAGGTTATGCTGTTGCCTGAAAAAGAGATCACTAGGTTATGCCAATTTCTGGAGATGATCAACATGTTATGCTATTGTCAGGAAGATCACCAGGTTATGCCAGTGTCCGGGGAGGTCAACAGGTTATGTTGTTGCCTGAAATAGAGATCACTAGGTTATGCCAGTGTCTAGAGATTATCAATAGGTTATGCTGTTGTCAGGAAGATCATCAGTTTATGCCGGTGTCCGGGGAGGTCAACAGGTTATGTTGTTGCCTGAAAAAGAGATCACTGGGTTATGCCAGTTGTCACACCTCCTTTTTCACCCCGGGGGGCGATAGGGGAGTTTTTCCAATTAAAGTGACATTATTCGAATTTGGGATTATTTATTTAAATTCAGAGTTGCCACCCGGATTTTTTACGGTGTTCCAGGACACCATTTATTTATTGAAATCCCAAACCGAGGAAATTTTTGACTATGTTTAAAATGTCTGCGAACCAGAAATCTGGATAAGGAATTCTGTTAACCCGGGAGAAGGTGTTAGGCATTCCTCAATTCCGTGGTTCTAGCACGATCGCTTAACTATTAATATTTGGCCTAAATTATCTGATTATTTACATATTTTAAACCTATTGTGCATTTTTAGCCTTCTTACTTTTTAGTCGCTTTTAATATTTATGGAATTATTTTGAAACAAGTCACGATGTTGTACACTTGTCATTTTTTGACACATTATAACTACGCCACATGAAATGCACCCGTAATTATAACATGTGATTGTTATTATTGTTCGAAGTTATGGTCGGGGACATGAGTTGCCACACCCGAGTGTAGAATTTACGTATCATGATCATGCCACGGGAGCCGTAACCATAATCACGATGATTTATTATTCTCGCCTAAAGCAAACTACGATATTCATAAGTGACATTTGTAATTCATTTAAGTAAATTAAAATGGATCGTAGCCAACAAAGTTAAAATTTCAATTCACACAAAACCATAAGGCACCAACAATGAATTCCAGTTCTCTCAAACAAACTCCTTCCAATTTCAATTTCCTTAATAGTGGATACCTAATTAAGCATGATTTTTTTTAAAAAAACGCATGCACTGGCAGTGAGCATTCTGTGAAATTGTGGCACTACTGAACAATCATGTTAATCTCCGCTAAACCAAGCAATCAAATTCTGTTTTCAGTTTAAGTCCAAGATATCATAAATAATAATGAAATTCTCACCAATCTATCACCCAAATACCAGATAAGATAAAGTCAATAAATATAAGCAAAGGATAGTGATGAACCTCAAGTAGATTAATTTTCCTTTGAATTCAAATCACTGAACATAACCACAAACAAAAGTGTGCATCGGACCGCGACGGAACCTCGAATGAACCTCTTCTTCAATTGAGACGATGTGTCCATGTATATGGTGTTGCTGAGGCTCTACACCTCACTCGACCGCGAAACTATATCGGCGACATTGACAGAACTAAAACTCGAATGATAGCCATCTGAGCTATTGTTTTGATCGTTTTTAGCTAATTTTGGGGTGTTCGACAGCTTATTTCGGGGAATTTTGAAGCTGCTTTCTTAATGAAGTTTTGGACTGATCCGTCGAAGGAGAAAGGGGTGGCTTCGGAGATGCTTTAATAGTGGATCTTTGGTGTTTTACAACTGGAGCAGTGTGCTCTTGGACCTGCTACATGACTGCCCCTTTTTGTGTGGTTTGTTTCGTGTGTATACGGTGTAGTCTCCTCTTCTGATGGTTGTCTTTAGAAAGGAAGGGGAGTGGTCGGTGATGACAAGGGTGGCTGGGAGGCAGAGGCGTGAGGAAGAAGATGAGTTGGAGGGGGGATGCGGCTTCTCCTAGCTGTGTGTGTTTTATCATTGTAGGCATTACCTATAATATAGGTCTAGGTTTTAAGTGTATTTTTTGTGTATTTTCCAGTTAGTCCCTAGGTCTTTTGTGTTAAGTCCTTAGGGTCTTTTTATTTATTTTTTTGTCTCAAAGAAGAGTCTAGAAAGATCCCTAAATTACACAATTCCTTTTAAAATTAGATAGAAATGCTACACAATGTCAAAGCTAATCCTAATTAATTAAACTAAACATGAGACTGTTTTTGTGTTTTCTAAATTATATAAAGATAAAAATAAGGTACTATTTTTGTATTTTTTTAAATTTATGAAAAATACATAAACTAATTTTTTTTTTTTGTAATTTTCATTTTTCTTGTAATAAAATAAAGTAAAAGAGTCAAGATGAGTTGAAATAGCTATATTAAACCTAAACTAAGTATTTAAATGCTAAAATGTGCAAAATCTTGGGGAGGGTCAAAAATCACATGTCTATAGTTGCCCCTCTTGGATTGGAAACACGAAGAGTTTTCAGACAAAGAACAACAAGACATGTTTTGACCCGACCTTTATTTAAAAGAGTAGAAAACTAAAAGGAAGGAGGATGTGACTGAGTCCTGGTATTGGACAACCTACATATCCCAGGTTATAAGGGAATCAGGTCGCGTGTAGTTCAAGATGAGTGATGGAATGATGAGTTGCATATTCGAGCGAGGTTCCGTCTGAGGCTCCGGTTCGCGGTCCCGTTATTACATCAAAATAAAAAAGAAAAGACTAACTAAATCTATTAGCTACGAGTTACAAGATTCCTATCTATGAGTCTTCTGAAGCTTGGTCTTGAGTCTTGGCTCGTTCTTCATGCAGACTCTGATCTGAATCTTGATGCTTGTTGGCTGCAGATGCTAGTTCATTCTTCTACAGCTTTTTCGGATCAAGAATGGACATGCATAGCGTGTGACTTCAATCTGTCTTGAGTAGTCCACATCTTTTCTGCTTCTGTACTTTGGGGTTCAACTCTTTTCTTTTCTTCTTTTCTTTTATTCTGAATTGAGACGTCTTCTTTTGTTCGTCTCGAATCCATAGTCCTAAATTGTAATCTGCGCAAAATAAAAAACAAACCAACGAAATTTTCTTCCCAGTTTTCACCAGGAAAATTTCGGGAGTTATTGTAATAAAATCTATGCTACTTTATTATTGAAAGCAATGAAAAGCCGGAAATTGTGCATCCGGAGTTATTGTAGACTAGGGAGTGGATACCCTATGCCTAAAAAGTAAAATCAAACTAGGGGTTGGAGGCCCTATGTTGGAAGAGAAACAAGTTATGTTGTCGTCAAGAAAAGATCACAAGGTTATTTCGGTGTCTGGGGGGGACGATCAACGGGTTATGCCGTTGTCAAGCAAGAGATCACCAGGTCATGCTAGTGTCTGGGAAAAGGTCAACATGTCATGTTGTTGCCGGGGAAAAGAGATCACTGGGTTATGCCAATGTCAGGAAATGATCAACATGTTATGTTGTTGTCAGGAAAGATCACCAGGTTATGCCGGTGTCTGGAAAGGTCAACAGGTTATGCCGTTGCCTGGGGAAAAGAGATCACTGGGTTATGCCAGTGTCAGGGAATGATCAACAGGTTATGTTGTTGCCAGGAAAGATCACCAGGTTATGCCGGTGTCTGGAAAGGTCAACAGGTTATGCTGTTGCCTGGGGGAAATAGATCACTGGGTTATGCCAGTGTCAGGAGATGATCAACCGGCTATTCTGTTGTCAGAAAGATCACCAGGTTATGTCGGTGTCTTCTAGGGAGTGGGACTCTATGTTGGAAGGAATATTAGGGAGTGGTGACCCTATGTCTAAAAATAAAATCAACTAGGGATTGGAGACCCTATGTTGGAAAATGAGACTACTGAATTGTGTACCTACGCTAAAAATGAATCAAGAAGGATCTTTTTTTTTTTGAATTTTTTTTAGGTATCTTAGGAAAAAGATTCATCAGACTAAGACGTTTATCCTAGGAGAAAGATTCATCAGACTAGGTTTTATTTACCTTAGGATAAAGATTCATCAAACTAAGACATTTATTCTAGGAGAAAGATTCATCAGACTAAGATTTATGATCCTAGGAGAAAGATTCATCAGACTAGATCATTCTTTTTATCTTAGGAGAAAGATTCATCATACTATTTTGATCCTAGGAGAAAATTCATCAGACTAGGTCATTTGTTTTTGTTATCTTACGAGAAAGATTCATCAGACTAAGATTTTGATCCTAGGAGAAAGTTCATCAGACTAGGTCTTTTTTTTATTATCTTAGGAGAAAGATTCATCAGACTAAGATTTCTATCCTAGGAGAAAGATTCATCAGACTAGGGTTTTTTATTATCTTAGGAGAAAGATTCATCAGACTAAGATTTCTATTTTATTATCTTAGGAGAAAGATTCATCAGACTAAGATTTCTATCCTAGGAGAAAGATTCATCAGACTAAGATTTCTATCCTAGGAGAAAGATTCATTAGACTAGGTCATTTTTTTGTTATCTTAGGAGAAAGATTCATCATACTAAGATTTCGATCCTAGGAGAAAATTCATCAGACTAGGTCCCTTTTTTTTGGTATCTTAGGAGAAAGATTCATTAGACTAAGATTTTGATCCTAGGAGAAAATTCATCAGACTAGGTCATTTGTTTTTTTGTTATCTTATGAGAAAGATTCATCAGACTAAGACATTGATCCTAGGAGAAAGTTTATCAGACTAGGTTTTCTATATTAGGAGAAATATTCATCAGACTAAGATTACGTTCCTAGGAGAAAATTCATCAGACTAGGTATCTTGTTTTTTTTTTTGGTACCTTAGGAGAAAGATTCATCAGACTAAGATTTCTATCCTAGGAGAAAATTCATCAGACTAGGTCTTCTATCTTAGGAGAAAGATTCGTCAGACTAAGATTTGTTCGTAGGAGAAATATTCATCAGACTAGGGGTTTTTATTATCTTAGGAGAAAGATTCATCAGACTAAGATTTTTATTGGGAGGAAAATCCATCAGACTAGGACTTTTTATCCTAGGAGGAAAAATCTGAAGAGCAAAGGCAATATTTTATGCACACAGATAAAGACAAAGATTTGAGAAACTCCCCTTTGTCGGTTCTTCTCTTCTTCTTCTTTTTTTATTTTTCTTTCTTTTCTTCTCTTTTTTTTTCGAACCAACTTCCTTGCACTGCTTTGTTCCTGTTTCAAACAAAGAAAATTTTGTTAGTTTTAAAAGTGGTGGTCGGTTTGTGGCCTTGAGTCCTGAGCAGCTTGGAGTTTGCTCAATCAACTTGAGTCGATTTTCAAAAGACTTTTTGCTCTGCAACAACCTTGATTATTTCACACTCAATACCCTTTGTATTTGTGGCTCAGTCAGCCTTATCCTAATCAGGAGATCTTTGCTTATGCGACCTTTTCTGATATCTTGAGTGGCTTCTTGGCTTTTGGAGAAATTTGAGNTTCATGAACCCTCAAGGCATGTTGACTGTAACAGTTGAATGTGCTGGCCAAATTTGCTTTGTGCAACTGAAAAGCTGGTAGCAGATTTTGAAATCTTTTCTTGCTTGTTTTGACAAGGATTGACTCAGAGTGAATGACACAATGATGCAAAGAAACAAGTATTAACAAGCAATGCCCCTGTCGGAAGGACAGAAAGAAGAGTTCTCTTTTTTTTTTCTTTTTCTTTTTCTTTTTTTCTTTTATTTTATTTTGCGATAACTAGCCTTAATGATCATAACATGCATTTTGGACTTAATGGACGATCTATCAAACTGATCAAATCTTCCCTTTCACCATTCTTATGACCTTTGAAGTCGGGCTTGTTTGTGCCAATTCTTCGTATCAGCTTCACGACTCACTTTCGACCAGTGATACCCCGAGAGGTTTTCACCAACAAGTCTCTCTCGTTTATTTTTCTCTACTTACCATCGCATTACAGTGCCCATGAGGGTTTTCACTAGTATGACTCTCTCATTTTTTTTTTCTTTTTCTTTTTCTTTTGTGAGCAACTTGAAAGTGTTCTATGTCGGGTGACAACCGTTGCTGATTCCATGCTTTCTTTGGTGAGCAACTGACAGTGTTCGATGTCGCGTGACAACCATTTCTCATTGCATACTTCTCCTGGCATTCTTGAAGACATATCGGGAGGTCTTTATTTGGAAGGTTTTTGGATAGGGTTGGAAAGGAGGGTTGGCATGAAGGCTTAAAGTAGACTCAAAATGAGGGGTTATAAACTTACAACTCTCGGAATCGACTCTTTTAAAAGGGAAGTAAAATTTCTGCCCCAGTTTTACCTACTGGGATTTTTCTGGATTTTTTTTTCTTTTTCTTTTGAATCTTATTTGGTTGGACCGAACCGTGTAAGGCTGCCTATGTATCCTATTTTTTTAAGGAATCAGGTCTAACGTAGTTCAAACATCTGACCTAACTATTTTTCATCTTTCTTTCTTTTTCTCATTTTTTTTATTTTGTTTTTTTTTCTTTTTTCTTTTTTTTTCAAAACAAATTACCCAGCTTCTCTTTTTTAGGGCATAGATCTCAGACTGTTCTTTTCTTCTTTTTCCTTTTACCCGACTTTCTAAGAATTGCCCCAGTTTGTACTCTTGGGACATGAACCTTTCTTTGCATTTTTTTTTTGACTTTTGACTCTGAACTTAATTCCAAGAGAGGGTGGTCAAATAAAATAACACAGGCTCAAAAGGGGTAACAAATGGTATAAAGTGTTTGGGTAGCAAAAAAAGGGCCTCCTAGCCTCGAGAACGCCAATCATATTATCTTTTGCGATCATAACATTGATGAACGTGTCTATTTTATTGGTGTGTCACGGTCGAAAGACACTTTCTATCCTTTAATGTCAAACTTTCAACCAAGCCTCAATTGATTAAACATTCTCAAACCCGATCTTCACAATGATTTGAAGGTGAATTTTACACGACCTTAGTTCCAAAGTATTTCAAACCTTTATTCATCCTCAAAAGTGTCTCTTTCTCACTTATCTCATTCAAGACTAAATCAATTTTTAAGATCTCGCCAAAGTTTCTGCATGCATGTCATATCATTAAAACTAGCGAGAAAGGAACTAAGCATGGAATGACACAAAAGGACAAATTGTATTTCACTGAGTAAAGGATGGAAGGGCTTAACAACAAGACAAACAACCTAAAATCCGAGTTACAACCCTATAGTAACCCGGATAATGAAAATAGCAATAAAATAGACAGACAAGACTGACACGAACAGAACAGAGGGATAGAAGGGTTTGACTCAATAAAACAAATAAAATCTGGATCACAACCCTGAAGTAACCCAGATAACAAAAAAAACATCAAAACAAGCTACCAAGATTCCGTCCTCGTGAGGAGGGAATGACTTTCAATTGCTAAGCTTGATATTTAGCCACAAATTTGCTCATCAGAATCGGCAGAGCCTTCTCCAATTTTGAAATCATTGACTTCAGTCAGCGAGTTCCCGAGAGAATTCTCATACTCCCTGTCACCATGCATCATCCCCACAAAGTGTGCATCATCATGTGCAGGTAAATGATTATGCGTGATATTCTGGGTGTCATTGTCTTGGATCACAATCATATTTTCCTGGATCATCCTTTCTATTTCTCTTTTCAAATCCTGACAACTTTCAATATCGTGCCCCTGGGCATTGGAATGGTATTCACACATTTTAGAAGGGTCAAAGCTTCTTGCACGTGGATCCACATGATTTGGAGGAATGGGTCCAATCATGTCATAATGCTTTAATTTCTCAAACAAGCTTGCATGTGACTCTCCTATTGGTGTAAAATTATCTTTCAACCTTTGTTTTCCTCTATACCCCTTGCCTGGATGTGGGTTATAGGGCATTTGGAAATTCTGTGGAGGCCGGTGGAGATCTCGATGTTGGTGCTCGCTTTCTGGGGTGTCTTGGTGACTGAACAACATACTCATGTGGAGCAAGATAGTATTGGAGGTTTTGAGGTGGATAGTATTGCTCAGGGGAATCATCGTAAAACAGACGAGGCTGGTCATACCTTTGAAATATTTTCCTAGGACCTCTTCTCGACCCTGATGTCATCATAATTTCTTCATCCTTCTCATTTGTGTCGCTAAGATTATCAGATTCAATTTGGACAGCCTGAGTTGCGGCTTTGAGAGCTGCTTGACTTATAATTCTACCTGTCTTAAGGCTATTCTCTACCATTTCTCCCATTTTGATTGCTTCCGAGAAGGATTTGCCAACTGCGGACGTCATGTTTTGAAAGTAATCTGGCTCTTGCGCCTGAAGGAAGACAGTGATTAGCTCGTGGTCATCCATGGGTGGCTTAACTCTAGCCGCTTTCTCTCTCCATTTAATGGCATATTCCCTGAAACTTTCAGTTGGTTTCTTCTTCAGGTTGGAAAGGGAATTGTGGTCCGGGGCAATGTCGATGTTGTATATGAACTATTTGAAAAAGGCCTGGGCCATGTCATCCCATACATACCGACGAGATGTGTCTTGATCAGTAAACCATTCAGAGGTTACCCCCGTAAGGCTTTCCCCAAAATAATCCATTAGTAATTCTTCATTTCTTCCTGCACCTCTTAGCTAATTGCAATACCTTTTCAGGTGGGCTGTGGGATCTCCATGTCCATCATACTTTTCAAATTTGGGGATCTTGAAACCAGGTGGCAAGTGGACATTAGGGAACATACATAGATCCTCGAAGGCAATACTCTTTGACCTGCCAACCCTTGCAAGTTTTTCAACTGTTGTTCTAAGCTTTTCACTCTTTGGGTCATTTCTTCCTGTGCCATCTTTTGGGCAGGCCTCTCAATCTTTGCAGGAAGATCAAATAGGTATGAGTGGTACTCAGGAGAGTGGTATTGTTCTTTATGGGTAGAAAATTGTGACTCATGAGGTTTCCTCTGCACCACCGTCGGCTGTGGGACAGTGAAGACAGGCGTAACAACAGCGGTTGTCTGATTGGTTGCCAATGGCAAACTTTGAGAGCATGCAACTGGAGTTCCAGTTGTGGTCGTACAACTAGGATAAATACTGGACGCAGTTGGATAGGATTGATCAGACAATGAGACTGGAATGATAGTTGTCGAGATGGGTGTTAATTCTGGGAAACCCTGAACAGAGAAAGGTGGTCCTTGGCCATTGGCCCATGCTTGACACATTTCAGTCATTTTCTTTTTCAGTACTCTATTTTCCTCAACCTAGTAGACTCTTGTTGAACCTTCTGACCCTGAGTCTCCTGAGCACTCATAACAACTTCGATGTCAGTTGTCATTTTTCCCTTGGATTTTGCATTGTCATCTTACCACAAACCGACCACCTCAAACTTTCTTCACAATTCAAAACAAAGCCACGTTAGAATGGACTCAGTCGGTCCTTATTATCATTCTTATTTTTTCACTTTCTTCTTTTTTTTTTTTGAAATCATTCGATCGAACCTGATGTGGGTTGCCTACGTATCATGACGCCGCATGAATCAGATCTTGCGTAGTTCGGGAAGATTGGGAATAAAGGACATAAACTAACTCTTTTTTTTTTTTTTTTTGGAAAAGACTTCTAAAGAATAAAAGAAATATTTTTGGATTTTTGGTCTTTTATTTTGAATTTATTGAAAGAAATACTTCTAAAGAAAAAGGAAATATTTTTGAAGCTTAGATTTTCTGTTAGATTTTCGAAAGAAGAATGAAAATGTTTTTGTATTTTTTATTTTATCTTTTTTTTTCTCGAAATTTTTTAAAGAAAGACTTTTAAAGAAGAAAGAAATTTTTTTTTTTTTGGATTTTATATTTTTGTTTTTGAATTTTTTGTAAAAAGGTAG
>MDKI01068684.1:0-19352 GCA_005239505.1 Nicotiana paniculata | reverse complement strand
TATATATATATATATATATATATATATATATATATATATATATATATATATATATATGCTACGACGTGTAGCCCGATCCAATATACATATGCTACAACGTGTAGCTCGACCCAATATATATATATGCTATCCTCACATACTCGGCTCTCAGCCTCACTCAGTCATCCTCACAGGCCACTCGGGCAATTCATCTCAACTCACGGGACTCAGCCCAGAATACCTCTCAGAGTTTCAAAACAGTGATAATAACAGTGAAAATATCAATAAGTAAAAAACATGATTGAGTTTGCAATTGTTCTATCAGGATAGTGCATGAATAGTGCAAAAGTACATCTGAATTCTAAACAGGTCGGCACAAGGCCCCAAACATGGCTTACAGCCCATAAACAAGTAATAAGTGCTAAAATACAGGATATCGTACGGTTTCAAATCGAATGCTCATTTTTATAGCCGCTAAGGGACATACCAAGTCTCAATCCCTATAGGTGCACGCCCACACGCTCGTCACCTAGCATGCATCACCTCATTTATCAAAACGAAGTAAATTACCGGGGTTTCATACCCTCAAGTTTAGAGCTACAATCGTTACTTACCTCAAACAGTCCAAAAAGCTACTCCGCAACACTCTTACCCCTTGAATCGGCTCCCAAATGCTCTGAATCTATCAAAACCAGATTTATCACATCAAAATATGCTAGGGAGATGAAACCCAATCGAATAATATCATACTTAGGCACAATTCCCGAAATTGGCCAAACCCGACCCCCGGGCCCACATCTCAGAACTCCACAAAATTTACACCGGAATGATCCTCATGCTCTCACGAGTCTATACATATAAAGAACACTAAAATCGGAGTCCAAATGACCCTCAAATCACCATTAGAAGGTCCCTTAATCTCAAGCCCTAATTACCCCTTTTACACTGACTTTCCCCAAATTAACGCCACTAATTAGGTCTTTAATCACATATAATCAAGTTATGAAGTCCAAAAACCTTACCTCAATGAAGAATTATGGTCTCCCTCTTCAAAACCCCTCCAAAAGCTTGAAACCCGTATGAAAAATGGTGAAGTGAAGACCAAAATTCGCTAAGTCCACTTTATATACTTTCTGCCCAGGCTTTTCGCACCTGCGACCCTACGTCTCACAGTTGCGGGCCACTCCTGCGGTAAAATCCACCGCACTTATGGAATTTCATTAACTAGAACAAAACCCGCACCTGCGCCTCCATTTCCGCACCTGCGACTCCGCAGGTGCGGTCCTCACTTCCACATCTGCGGCTTTCCCTTGACTCAACCAAAATCCGCATATGCGGAGATCCTTTCCGCTTCTATGGGCTGCACCTGCGGTTCCCCATCCGCAGATGCGGTCACACCAGCAGCTGATGCTGCACATTCCAGCCCAAAAATCCCCGCTAACCATCCGAAATCAATCCCGAGCCCCTCGGAACCCCAACCAAAAATACCAACAAGTTATAAATGATCATCCGGACTTAGTCGCACCCTTGGAACATCCAAAATAACATCAAAACACCAAAATCACATAAAATTCAAGCCTGTGAACTTTGAAATTCCTAAATTCTACCAACGATGCCAAAACCATCCAAAACACCTCCGATTGACCTGAAAATTTGCACACACTCCCAAAATGACATTATGGATCTGATCCAACTATCGGAATTCCATTCCGACCCCGATAGCCTATTTTCCACTGCCGACTGAATATCACCAAAAACTAACTTTCGGCAATTCAAGCCTAATTCTATGACGGACATCGAAAATACATTCCGAACCCACTCCTAAGTCCCAAATCACCTAACGAAGCTACCCGAGCCATAAAATCCGCATTCCGAGGTTGTTTACCCATAAGTCAACTCCTAGTTGACTTTTCTAACTATAAGGCTACTTTTAGAGACTAAGTGTCTCAATTCTCATTACAACCATTCCGAACCCGAGCCAACCGACACCAATACATCATAAACTGTATAATCAATGCATGACATGGCAAAACAGTAATAATGATGTAGATTCTACGGAACGACCGGCCGGGTCGTTACATTCTCCCCCTCTTGAACAAAAGTTCGTCCTCAAACAGGTCTAGAAACATACCTGGAGTCTCAAACAAGTGAGGATATCTGCTCTGCATCTCCCGCTCGGTCTCCCAAGTAGCCTCCTCCATTGGCTGCCCTCTCCAATGCACTTTCACTGAAGCTATATCCTTAGACCTCAACTTTCTGACCTGACGACCCAAAATAGCCATCGGCTCAACATATCACCCTCGAGTTGCACTGTGCTAAAGTCTAGAACATGAGACGGGTGTCCAATATAATTTCGGAGCATCGACACATGGAATACCGGATGAACACTTGATTAGTTGGGTGGCAATGCAAGTCTATAAGCCACCTCTCCAACCCTCTGAAGTACCTCAAAAGGCCCAATGAACCGGGGACTCAGCTTTCCCCTCTTTCCAAACCTCATAACACCCTTCATGGGTGACACCTTCAGCAATACCTTCTCTCCCTCCATGAAAGACACATCCCGGACCTTCCAGTCTGCATAACTCTTCTTCCTAGACTGCGCCGTGCGAAGTCGCTCCTGAATCAACTTCACCTCCTCCAACGCATCCTGAACCAAATATGTGCCCAATAGCCTAGCTTTACTGGGCTCAAACCAACCAACCGGAGATCTACACCTCCTACCATATAAAACCTCATAAGGGGCCATCTGAATACTGGACTGGTAGCTATTATTGTAAGAAAACTCCGCGAGTGGCAGAAACTTGTCCCATGAACCCCCAAAATCAATCACACAGGCATGCAACATGTCCTCCAAAATCTGAATAGTCTGCTCCGACTTCCCATCGGTCTGAGGGTGAAATGTTGTGCCCAACTCTACCTGAGTACCCAAACCTCTCTGCACAGCTCTCCAAAACTCAGATGTGAACTGAGTACCTCTGTCAAAAATGATAGAAACTGGAACCCCATGCAACCGGACAATCTCCCTGATGTACATCTCAGCTAATCGCTCCGAAGTATAAGTAGTACCAACATGAATGAAGTGCACGAACTTGGTCAGCCGATCCATAATAACCCAAATAGCGTCAAATCCCCTCGAAGTCCGTCGAAGCCGAACTACAAAATCCATGGTGATCCGCTCCCACTTCCACTCTAGAATATCTAACCTCTGAAGTAATCCACCTGGTCTCTGGTGCTCATACTTGACATGCTGGCTGTTGAGACACCGCGTGACATACTCAACAATATCTCTCTTCATCGGCCTCCACAAATACTGCTGTCTCAGATCTTGATACATCTTTGCGGCACACAGATGGATGGAATACCGCGAGCTATGGGCCTCTACTAATATCAACACTCGAATCCCATCCACATTGGGCACGCAAATACGGCCATGCATCCTCATAACCCTGTCATCACCAATAGCCACATCCCTAGCATCACCTCGACGGACCTTGTCTTGAAGAACTAACAAGTGTCGGTCATCATACTGACGTGCTCTAATCCGATCATAAAGAGAAGACTTGGAAGCCATACTAGCTAATACCCACGGAGGCTCTGACAAATTCAATCTCACCAACTAACCCACTAAAGCCTGAACATCAAGTGCTAAAGGTTGCTCTGCTGCTGAAAGGTAGGCTAGACTCCCTAAACTCTCTGCTCTGCGACTCAGGGCATCAGCCACTACATTGGCCTTCCCCGGATGATATAAAATAGTGAGGTCATAATCCTTGAGAAGCTCCAACCATCTCCTCTAACGTAAATTCAAGTCCTTCTGCTTCAGCAGATACTGCAAACTATGATGGTCGGTGAAAATCTCACACTGCACTCCATATAAATAATGGCACCAAATCTTCAAGGCATGAACAATGGAAGCTAAATCAAGATCAAGCACTAGATAGTTCTTCTCGTGCCCTTTCAACTTTCTAGACGTGTAGGCAGTCACCCTACCATCCTGCATCAGTACCGCTCCCAAGATAACTCTAGAAGCATCACAGTAGATTGTATAGGAACCCAAACCAGTTGGCAAAACCAATACCGGAGTTGTGGTCAATGCTGACTTGAGCTTCTGAAAGCTCTCCCCACACTCATCAGACCATCTGAATGGAGCACCCTTCTGTGTTAATCTGGTCAAGGGTGAAGAAATAGAATAGAACCCCTCCACAAAGGGATGGTAATATCCCGCCAAACCAAGGAAGCTCCTAATCTCTATAGCTGAGGACGGGCTGGGACAACTCTGCACCACCTCAATCTTCTTCGGATCAACCTGAATACCCTCACTGGATACTACGTGCCCTAAGAAAGCTATTGAATCAAGATAAAACTCACACTTGGAGAACTTTGCATAAAGCTTCCCCCTCCCCCAACCTCTGCAACACAACCCTCAAATGCTGAGCATGCTTCTCTTGGCTATGAGAATATACCAGGATGTCATCAATGAACACAATGATGAAAGAATCAAGACAAGGTCGAAACGCGCTATGCATCAGGTGCATAAAGGTTGTTGGGGCATTAGTCAGCCCAAATGACATAACAAGGAACTCATAGTGGCCATATCTGGTCCTTAAAGCAGTCTTCGGAATGTCAGAATCCCGAGTCTTCAACTGATGATACCCGTACTTCAAGTCAATCTTGGAGAACATTCTATCTCCCTGAAGCTGGTCAAACAAGTCATCAATACGAGGCAAAGGATATCGATTCTTCACTGTAACCTTGTTCAGCTGCCGATAATAAATACACATGTGCATAGAACCATCCTTCTTCTTCACAAACAACACGGGTGCACCCCAAGGTGACACACTAGGTCGAATGAACCCGTTATCTAGGAGTTCCTAAAGCTACTCCTTAAATTACTTCAAATCCCCTGGTTCCATACGATAAGGTGGAGTAGAGATAGGCTGGGTGCCTGGCACCAAGTCAATACCAAAATCAATGTCCCTGTCAGGTGGCATGCCTGGCAGGTCTGCAGGGAATACATCCGAAAAATCACGGACCACAGGATTAGAATCAACCTAAGGAGTCTCACGACTAACATCTCTCACATAAGCCAGATAAGATTCACATCCCTTCCTAACAATACGATGGGCCTTCAAGTAAGAAATCACCCTGCTAGGCACATACTCAATAGACCCTCTCCACTCAACCCTCAGAACTCCGGGCATAGCAGAGGTCACGGTCTTAGCGTGACAATCAAGAATAGCATAACACGGGGATAACCAATCCATGGCCAATATCACATCAAAATCAGCCATGCTGAGTAACAACAAGTCCACTCGGGTCTCCATACCCCCAACAGAAACCACACACGACTGATACAGACGGTGCACAACAATAGTATCGCCCACCGGAGTTGACACATGAACACGCAACTAAAGACTCATGGGGCATATCCAGAAAGTGAGCAAAATGTGATGAAACCTAAGAGTATGTGGAACCAAGGTTAAATAAAGCCAAAGCATCTCTGTGAAAGACTGAGATAGTACATGTAATCACCGCATGAGAGGCCATAGCATCAGACCTAGCTGAGAGTGCATAGATACGTGGATGACCTCCACCTGCTCGACCTCCCCCTCTAGCGCGGCCTCTAGCTGACTGGCCACCACCTCTGGCTGCCTGGGTGCGTAGTGAAGTGACTGGAACAAATATCGAAGGCTGGATCCTAGACTGAGATGGACCTCCAATAACATGAGGGCACTACCTCCTCATGTGCACGAACTCTCCACATAGATAGCAACTCCCTGGGATAGGAGACGGGGACTGAAGCGAACCCCTGGAGCTAGAGTAACCACTCGAAGAACCGAAAAAGGAGGAAACCTGAATAGACGGTGCCCGTGATGAACTCTGAGCTGGGAAGGCACTAAATGATTAGCGGTCTGGATGAGAACCACGAGGACGCTGTCCTGATGATGCAGCTGTCCTGATGATGCACCGTATAAGTTAGGAGAACTGGTTGAGGAGGTATGAAGGAACGACCTCTACTGTGCTGGAACTGCCATCTGGAAGGGGCACAACTGAAGCTACCTGATCCCCAAGGCTTCTTGGCCTCCTTCTCCTCTCGTTGCTACCTTCGGCCTGACTCAATAACACGAGCAATGTCAACAACCTGCTCGAATGTAGCTCTAGACACTCTATCCTTGGTTATCAAAATGCGGATCTGGTAAGTGATACCATCTACAAACCTCCTAATACTCTTCCTATACGTAGGGACTAACATAGAAGCATGCTGAGCCAAGTCAAAAAACTACATCTCGTACTATGTAACTAACAGTTGTCCCTAGCGCAGCTGCTCAAGCTGCCTACGCAGCTCCTCTCTGTGGGACTGAGGAACAAACTTCTCCAAGATGATCGTGGAGAACTGCTACCAGGTGAGGGGTGCTGAACCAACAGGCCTACGCCTCTCAAAGGACTCCCACCAACTGAAAGAGGCACCAGAAAACTGAAATGTAGCAAATGAGACCCCACTGGTCTCTAGAATCTCAGTTGTATGAAGTATCCTCTGAATCTTATCCAAAAAACCCTGGGCATTCTCGCCCTCTGCGTCGTTGAAAGTCGGATACTGAATTCTACTGAACCTCTCCAACCTACGCTGCTCATTGTCTGGCATAGCTGGGACCACATAATCATGAACTGGAGCAACCGGCTGGGCTGGGACTTCCCCCGGTGTCTGAAAGCCCTGTACAACCTGCTCAGGTGTCCGGGCAGCTGGAGTCTGATTGCCTCCCCCGGCATGAGATGTGGCAGCAGTAGTAGACTTAGAAACTGCCTGAGCCAAACTAGTACATACTGTCATGATCTGAGCCAGGGTCTCCTGAAGACCTGAAATGACAATGGGCACTGCCGGTACCTAAGCTTGTCCCACTAGAGCACCCGCAGCGGTAACCTGATCCTAAATAGTAAGAGGATCCTCTGGTACTGTCCTGGCAGCTGCACGGGTTGGTCCCCTACCTCTACCACGACCTCAACCTCTCACTGGTCTAGCTGGTGTATGGTTACCCTGATCCGTAGAGGGTGTCCTCATTGTCGCGCCACCTTTTTCTCCCAAGCACTCCTTTCGGGGCTGGTTAAAAGGGTTTATGACATTGGTTGGGACAACTCATTCCTTTTGGGAAAGGGGTTTGCATATTCTTGAAGATTCGCCACCTAACGATTTTAAGGTGTGTTAGGGCACCTATCAGGGGTTCATTTACAACTATGTTTGATAACTAGAGACAGGGTAAGGGCTTGAAGTTATCCTAAGGGGAAGGTGTTAGGCACCCCTCAGGATCCACAATTGTGGTTCCCGGCCAAATAGCATTTGTGAATTTTGTGCAACTGGCAAGTAAACAAATATTGTCCAAATAGTAGGGGATTTTGGCTTAAGTACACATATGTTTGAAAAAAATAGTTAATAGAGAGGTAGATTTTTGAAAAGAATTATATTCTAAGCATGTATATAGAGTAAGAGTATCCTAGGTTTGTTTGTAATATGGATCACATCAATGCAATACCTGGTATGACACTCCTCGAAGAGGGGCTACACGTGGTATTAGCGCACCGGTCATCATATCCATATCTACCCTTTCCCACCCCGTGAAGGTAATTAAAGCGAGTATTTTTCATGACCTCTATTGCATGCTCTTACCCGTCCCTTCCTATTAGTCCCAGAGGAATATAGGACTTCTATCCTATAAAGGAGGTTCTAGGCAGACCCTCAGGTTTTAAAGGTAAAATACTAAGGCGACATATTAAAAACATATAGGACTGCAGATAGGGGGTAACACATAAACAGGTAAGGGCCTCAAATACCTCCACATAAAATACAAGGAATCAGCATGACTCAAACACAGTTAAAGTCTGGGTTTAAATTCAGATCCTAAGCATGGTATCTAAGTGATAACAACAGAGAGATAGATTTATTGCATAACTCAGAGAGGAAGTCCTAATCAGTTTTGCCTACTGGTTTTAAGCATGCTAACAGTTAAACAATAATCACAAGAGGACAATTCCATTTTTATTTCTAAGGTTGATTACCTAAGGCTTGCCTAGGCGTAAGATCATATGCAACAGTCATCAGAAGCGTTAACAATTTTAAGGTTGTTATACCTAAGAGCATACAGTTCTAAGTGTTGCAGAATATAAAGGAGTTTATTACTAGTTGTTGGAGCGAAGTGGAGTGTTTCATATTCAGCAATTAGACTGAGTGTAATTAGGCGAGTATGATCCTACAACATGATATCTAATGCAAGGATGATGCACATGCAGAATCACTAAAGCAGGATTTCTAAATGCACACCAAATTATGCACAGTTTCAGAATTGGCAGGAGTGACAATTTGTTTTTAATATTGTTTACCTTATAGCAGGATTTCTAAATGAGGAGCATGGTTGTAGCATGATGATTGCATGAATAATAGCTTATGTTAACATATTTTATCCTAGGATAGAGTTTCTAAATGCTTTCAGGACATGTAAGGTTTACATAGGGCAGAATTTCATGGTGACAGTTAATTTTAGTGTTATTATTTGCCTTAGAGATAGGAATTCTGAGTGAGAACAGTAATGATGAGATGCTGAAAAACAAGGTATGTGAATCCTAGGGAATATGGTATCTAATGCATGGCATGCTTTCCGTGTATTAGCCCTAAACATGAATTCTATTGCGCATAGAATAAAGTAAACCTAGGAGCATGGTTTCTACCCTTGGCTATACTACAACATACATATTACCCTCCCCTTTTTTCACTATCCAACCCCAGAGTTGTTTACAAATAGTTATTACATACCATTGGGCATGAATTACATAACTGAAATGAGAAAAATAAGAAGTTAACTATAGGGAGTCTACAGTATAGGCCAAAATCTCTATATCCTTAATGCCAAGTGGTGTTTCACAGCCTTTCTCATGATTCGGGTGTGTCAGAGTTCCCTAAGGACCTCAAGGGATGTCGGGCAGTGCTCACACCCACATTTCATAGCCATAGTAGAGTAAGTGCAGTGTGGAAGGGCCAGCCTTAGTGTGTCAAAGTTCAGAGGGAGCTCAAGGGTCCCAAAGCAATGCTCACACAAAGGGGGCAGAACTTAGAGATCTAGGAGTAAAGTGAGAGTGCTCCACATAGTTTTGAAAAGGTTGAGTAAGAAAAATACTTTTGAAAAGAGACTTAATCGAAATGATTTTATAACAGAAAAGTTTAACCACTGAGACAGTTTGAAAGAGCAGCATAATCAAAACAACACCAACCTCAGGATCAAAACAAGTTCAGCATCACACAAGGAACAAAGAACTAAAAACAGTCCAACAACCACAAACAACGGTAATGGGATTTGAGGGAGAAGCATAGAGCATGTAGAGGTATACATAGGTACATGATCAGAGAAATTCTAAAGGGATTCAAAGGGGTAAGCTACAATAGGTATTTCAGAATCACAAAGAGTAAAGCAATCATAAATTGTAACTTACTTAGCACATAGAGTTTAAACCAGGAATCAGAGAAGACTAAATATTGCAAAGTCACAGTGAAGTATGCCAAAGGGGTATCATAAGCATGCTGAGTTCTAAAGAGGGTGAACATGATAACAAGATGAACATGTCAATCACAGTTTCCACAGCAAAACCATAAGTAAAAGCATACCAGAAAGAGAATGAATTGCAGTAGTAAAAGAAACATATTATTTTGGGTGCTTAAACTGAAATTAGGACATACCAGTATAGAAAACAGTAACACCGAGTAGGAGATAGGAGAGCACATTAGTTAACCTTGGTTTGCAGCCGGCTAACTCAGAGAAATAACAAGTAGCACAGAAGAGAGAGCATAAACTTTAATTGTGTGAAAGAGAGGGTTATTGAACCATTGTGTTCGTGTCTAGCTTAATGAAAAAGTGAAGGTACTTGTAGTTTTGAAAATAGGCAGAAAATAAGGTAACGAATAATAGTTCAGCAAAATTATGGAAGAGCACATCAATTAGAATCACATTAATATCAGTACTCTCTTTAATTAAGGAGTCAATATTCAAATGGATACAAACAATGATAACATAAGGAAAGGGAATCATATAGACCGATGGTAACACATAAGGAAATAAATTTCAACAAAGTATAAGACATGTAATAGGGGCTAAGTTCAGAATACTCTAATTAAGGAAAGCATGTGTGAATTAATTTGACAAAATTATTCATAGAAATAAGGCAGGAAATTAGCACCAATTATGGAAAGTATCATGTATTTAAGGAAGTATTCAGAATCAGTAGAGAATATTGTGTAAAAATCAATAGAGTACTAATCACAATAATTCAAGGATTCAAAATGTCAAAATAATACTTATTTAAGCGGGATAAACACACATTAGGCAAAAATAAGAAACACAAATTGGCGATTCCGTAGGGCATAACAAGCAATTGAAAGATTTAGCAGAATAAAATATGGTACAATCGACAGGACAAGAGCAAAACCCTAATACTCACAGTTAGCAAGGATGGTAACAATTAGAGAGATCAATAAGCACAACATAGGCGGAAGAAACAAAGAACCAAACAGACTAATAAGCAAACAATAGGGTAAAACCATAGAGACTTATGAAGTTCATGAGAATCAAACACATGCACAAATGTATCATCAAAGACATATATAGAATCTAGGATTAAACCGAAAACTTTAGGGTTTTCAACATAATAAGTCAAGTGAAAGGAAAACTTAATAAATTGTTAAAAGATAGTAAGAATCATAGAATGATACTAAAAATCAAAAGAAAACATTTTGAAAAAGGGGTTTAGGAAACCCTAATTTTGAGATGAAGAAATATTAAGAAATCAGAGAGATTTTTAGGAAAACAGTAAGGATAGCCCAGAAAAATCTTAGAATTGTTACAGATCTAAGAAGACAAGAGCTAAAATTAGGGTTTCAGAGAGAGAAAACCCAGAGCTAAAGAGAATTGTGCTTAGAAACCATAGGTTTAACTGGAAGTGGAAATATCTAACTCGGACGGCCATGGATGGCCGGAGAACGGCAAGAATCAGGCCATAGGTGGGAGTTGAACCACTCCATGTTTACTTGAGGACCTCAAGACAGTTTCAAGCCGGCGTGGGAGGAGAGACATGGGCTAGGATTGGTGGGGGCTCATGGCTTCCGGCGAGGGAGGTGGCCAGAGAAGAGAGACAGAGTTCATCGGAGGGGGAAGGTTCTAGAGAGAACCAGAGAGAGGGAGATAGAGAGACAGTGAAGCGGGGAAATGAATGAGAGGGGGGTAGTCTTTAGGATTAATTAAGGTAAGGGCTGATCTGGGCCGTTGATTTGAAATAATCAACGGCTCAGATTGAATGGGGGGATTAGGTTGGGTAGGCTTTAAAGACTAGGCCTAATGTTTTGGTCCAATTCAATTGGGTCGGGGTCCGGGTAAATTAGGCTGAAAAAAGAATTAAAGGTGTCTATTTGCTAAATAGCCATTAAGAAAATAGATAAATAATTTATAAAAATGGTTAATAATTATATAAAATGAAATTAAGGCTAAGTAGATGTAATTAAGGTGATTAACTAGTATTAAAAAATGAAAATGATTAATTATTTAGTGAAAATAGCACAAAATATATAGTTAGGCTATAATTGCAAAGTTATTGCAATTATAGCCAAATAATGCCAATTTAGCTCATTTGTGAAATAATTAAATCCTAATAGGATCAAAAATGATATATTAAGACAAGAAATGTTTTGAAACTATTTTTAATGCAATTTATGATTAATTATTGGATATAAAAGTACTGGATAAATTAGAAATAAATTGATAAAAATATGGAAAATTATGGAAAAATATCATTTGTTATAAAAACTGATTTTGAAGGTATATATGCAAATTAAAAATAATTTGAGGAAAAATTGGGTATCAACACTCACCATCTGTGAAAGAATGAAACAACAGATGTTTAGATTTCCTGAATCAATAGAATGGCAAGATAGAGTTCAAGAAAATGAGATTTTTCCTTAGATTTCTGTAGCCTATCGAAGATAAGTACAAACGTCCCCGTACCAATCCGCAAGACTCTACTAAACCTGCTCATGACCGTTGAGTCCTATATAACCTAGTGCTCTGATACCAACTTGTCACGACCCCAAATCGCTAAAGGTCGTGATGGCGCCTAACGTGAAACTAGGCTAGCCCCTTTAACACAGTGAAAACAATCATTGTCTGTTTTATAAAATTTCAAATCATAAATTGATAAAGATCCTCTTTTAGATAATCTCAACAGGAATAATAATAGAATCAAACCACCAAAACCGCCCCCAGACCTCGGGAGTAAACTGTCATAAGCATCTAGGATGAAAATACAATGTACCAAAATAAAATTCTATCACTAATACAAATCTAAGAGGAACATGAAGTATAAGAATAGGAAGGAAAGGAGGACAGCTATGGACGCTGAGCAGCTACCTCAATCCTAGAGCAGAAATCCAAGCAAGTCAGGAGATACTAGTGAGATGGTCCAGTACTGGATCTGCATACAGGGGTGCAGGGAGTAACGTAAGTAACCAAAGTAACTAAAACTTGAGTGCAGTGACGAGCATTTATAAAAAAGAACATATTTTGTAAAAACAATAGTTCAACTTTTGTTAGGAAACTCAATATAAGGAAAAGTGAGAAAATAGTAAAATGCACAATGTATCCACCTTTCAGGCCCAATATCACGCATCTCGAGGTATCTCAATCACTCATATCTCCACTATCAGTATGCCATGCTCTCACTACGCACTGCCACTCAAAAAGTACCAGATATCCACTCAATTACTGAGGCGTGCAGCCCGATCCAATACATATATATACATGTATTGTTGCGGCGTGTAGCCCGATCCATATATAATACACTGCAGCGTGCAACCCGATCCATATAATAGTCGATTGTGCTCGCTGGGGGTGTACAGACTCCGGAGGGGCTCCTACAGCCCAAGCACTATGTTGTTGCGCGTGCAGCCCGGTCCAATACATATATATATATATATATAACCCAATATATATATGCTATCCTCACATACTCGGCTCTCGGCCTCACTCAATCATCCTCACAGGCCACTCGGGCAACTCATCTCAACTCATGGGACTCAGCCCAGAATACCTCTCAGAGTTTCAAAATCGTGATAATAACAATGAAAATATCAATAAGTAGAAAACATGACTGAGTTCTCAATTATTCTATCAAGATAGTGTGTGAATAGTGCAAAAGTACTTCTGAAGTCTAAATAGGTCGGCACAAGGCCCCAAACATGGCTTACAACCCATAAACAAGTAATAAGTGCTAAAATACAGGATATCATATGGTTTCAAATTGAATACTCGGCTTAATAGGCGCTAATGGACGAACCAAGTCTCAATTCTATAGGTGCACGCCCACACACTCGTCACCTAGTAAATTACCGGGGTATCATACTCTCAGGTTTAAAGTTACAATCATTACTTACCTCAAAAAGTCCAAAAAGCTACTCCGCAACACTCTAGCCCCTCAAATCGACTCCCAAATGCTCCGAATCTGCTAGGGAGATGAAACCCAATAAAAAAATATCATACTTAGGCACTATTCCCGAAATTGGCCAAACCCGACCCCTAGACCCACGTCTCGAAAATCGATAAAATTTACACCAAAATGATCCTCATCCTCTCACGAGTCAATATATATCAAGAACACTAAAATTGGAGTCCAAATGACCCCTCAAATCACCATTAGAGGGTACATTAATCTCAAGCCCAAATTACCTCTTTTTACACTAATTTTTCCCAAATTAACACCACTAATTAGGTCTTTAATCACATATAATCGAGTTATGAAGTCCCAAAACCTTACCTCAATGAAGAACTATGGTCTCCCTCTTCAAAACCCCTCAAAAAGCTTGAAACCTGTATGAAAAATGGTGAAGTGAAGACCAAAATTCATTAAGTCCACTTTGTATACTTTCTGCCCAGCGCGGACCGCTCCTGCGCACCTGCGGACCGCTCCTGCGGTCAAATCCACAGCACCTATGGAATTTCATTAACATGACCAAAACCAGCACCTACACCTCCATTTTCGCACATGCGACTCTGCAGGTGCGGACCCTACTTCCGCATCTACGACTTTCCCTTGAGTCGACCAAAATCTGCATCTGTGGAGATCTTTTCCGCTTCTGCGGGCCGCACCTGCGGTTCCCCATCCGCATGTGCGATCACACCAGCATAATGAACACCAGCAGCTGATGATGCACATTCCAAGCCCAAAAATCCCTGTTAACTATCCGAAATCAATCCCGAGCCCCTCGGGCCCCAACAAAAAATACCAACAAGTTATAAATAATCATCCGGACTTAGTCTCACCCTCGGAACACCTAAAATAACATCAAAATACCAAAATCACATCAAATTCAAGCCTATGAACTTTGAAATTCCTAAATTCTACCAACGATGCCGAAACCATCCAAAACACCTCCGATTGACCTGGAAATTTCCACACACCCCCAAAATTTCCGACTGTCGGAATTCCATTCTGACCCCTATAACCTATTTTTCACTGCCGGAATCACAAAAGACTAACTTTCACAAATTCAAACCTAATTCTACGTTGGACATCAGAAATACATTCCAAATCAACTCCTAAGTCACCTAACGAAGCTACCCTAGCCATAAAATTTGTATTCCGAGGTCGTTTACCCATAATTCAACTCCCAATTGACTTTTCTAATGATAAGGCTACTTTTAGAGACTAAGTGTCTCAATTCTCACTACAACCATTCCGAACTCGAGCCAAAATAGTAATAATGATGCAGATTCTATGGAACGATCGGCCGGGTCGTTACACAGGTCCGCCTAGGTTTGAGGGTTTGGCGGCTCTCTCGGACCGGTGATCTGACTATACCCTTCGAGCCCGATAGGTGTCGCGCCCCCTTTTTTCCATCTTCTTATTGGTCAGTCAGGGTTTTTTACATTTATTGGGACAACTCATTTCCTTTTGGGAAAGGGGTATTGTAACGACTCGGCCGGTCGTTCCGTGTAATTTACCTCGTTTCCCCCATTCCTGCGTTATCATATGTTACTTAGCCTGTGTGACGACCCGGTCGGTCGTCTTAAGAATTAACGCCCTGATCCCCTATTAATTGTTTTCCCCAAGCCTATTTCTGCTTAATTGAATTGCGGGGACGTTCGGTTTTAAAGTTTCGGAGAGTTTTGGGATATTTAGTCCACATATGAGAGCTTAAGTGTTGGAAAGTTGCCCGTAGTCGGAGCAGTGTGAAGACGGCATCGAAATGGAAATCTGATGATTCCGTTAGCTCCTTTAGGTGATTTCGGGGTTGGGAGCATGTTCGGAATGTATTTTGGAAGTTCGTAGCTCATTTAGGATTGAAATGCCGAAGTTTGAATTTTTGGAGTTCCGTTCCGATAGTGAATTTTTGATCTGAGGGTTAGAATGGAATTCCCTAAGTTGCAGTAGTTGCGTCATGTCATTTGGGATGTGTGTGCAAAATTTGAGGTCATTCGGATAAGTTTAGATGTGTTTCACCGTCGAATGTGAATTTTAGAATTTTCTTAAGTTTCTAGGCTTGAACCTATGCATAATCGATGATTTCGATGTTACGAGAATTGTTTTTAAGGCTCGACCTAGTTCAAATGAGGTGTTAGGGTTGGTTGGTGGTTTTGGTTGAGGCCCGGGGGCCTCGGGGTTGTTTCAGATGCTTAACGGGTGAAGTTTGGGATATTGTTGTTGCTGAACCAGGCACCTTCTCGTGTCTTCGCACCTGCGAAGGTTTTTCCGCATGTGCGGCCTCGCAGGCGCGGTGGCCTTGATCGCAGGTGCGATAGGGGAGTCTTGGGCCAGTTGTCGCAGGTGCGGTGATCGAGTCCGCAGGTGCGGATTTCTTGGGCATTTTATTCCAAGAATCCGAGAGATTGGTTCATAATTCCAAAAATTGTGTGAGGGCTCAAAGAGTGGCGATTTTCAGTGGGTTTTGAAGAGAAGGATCTTAGGTAATGTTTTCTAATCCTAATCCATTGTTGGACCATTATTTCCCGTTGTTTTATTTAATTTAATTATCAAAAATGGGGGAAACACCATAGGAAATTGATGAGATTTTCCTAACCCGAAATTCTGAAAAATTGTGGGGTTTTTGGCATCAGATTTCGACTGTTTCTGGTTAAAGAGTTCGTGAGTGAATGGGTGTCCGCCGAGTCGTGGGTCCGAGGGGCATTTTTGGTCATTTTACATAACTTCACGCCTTAGCTTGAATTAAAAAGTATAATCAGTTGCATGAGATGTTATTTACGATATGTAATTGAATTGTATAGATTTGGGCCATTTGGAGTCGGATACTCGTGGCAAACGTGGTTTCAAGTTGATTTTGAGCCGGTTCGAGGTAAGTGGCTTGTCTAACTTTGTGTGGGGGACCTTTCCTCTTAGGATGTGATGTTTGGTAATTGAATGCCTTGTACGTGAGGTTACGAGCGTGTACTTGTGCTAATTGTTGTAAATCTGGTTTCACTTTAAATATTTATACTGAGTTCCTTTCTTACATGTTTTATTCTATTTGCATTCATAGTCTATGTTAGCTTAGGAGGGCATGCCTAGCTGCCCCAAATTACCTGTTTGCTTAAATTGCTTTAAATTGTACTACGTGAAGTATGTTGGACTAGAGTTACTTGTTGCCTTGTATTCTTGCACTTTAAATCTTAATGTCTTCTTGTTGTGGCTGCACATTTACGTTGGGACTACGGTACGGTATCCAGGGAGATCCCCTTGCACATTTACTTTGGGACTACGGGACGGTATCCCGGGAGATCCCCCTGCACATTTACTTTGGGACTACGGGACGGTATCCCTGGAGATCCCCCTGTACATTTACTTTGGGACTACGGGACGGTGTCCCGAGAGATCCCCCTGCGTATTTACTTTGGGACTACGGGACGGTATCCCGGGAGATCCCTATGCACATTTACTTTGGGACTACGAGACAGTATCCCGGGACATCCCCCTGCATATTTACTTTGGGACGGTATCCCGGGAGATCCCCCTGCATATTGACTTTGGGATATGGGACGGTATCCCGGGAGATCCCCCTGCATATTGACTTTGGGATATGGGACGGTATCCCGGGAGATCCTTCGGATATACATATGATGGACTACGGGATTCTTGGGAGATCCACTAGAAAGTCGAGAAAAGGACTACAGGACGGTATCCTGGGAGATCCTCATTGTTACCATTGTTATTGAGCTGTTCATATTCCGTGTTTACTCTGTTCTTGTGTTTTGTTATTGCCTTGTTGACCTGTCTTATTTCACTGTTGTACCCGTTATTACTGTCTGCTTTCATACTGTAAATTCCTATTATATTGTTTGACCTCAGTAGGGCCCTGACCTTCCTCGTCACTACCCGATCGAGGTTAGGCTTGGCACTTACTAAGTATCGCTGTGGTGTACTCATGTCCTTTCACGTGTATGTTTTTCATGTGCAGATCCAGGTACCTCCACTCAGACGCACTATCCCCGAGGTTGAGAGATACAACAGAGACTTCGAGGTATATCTGCCGCGTCCGCAGACCAGGAGTCTCTATCTTATTCCAGCTTTTTGTGAAAAGTTTTTATCCTTCCTTACAATTGTATAGATATTCTGGAGTTAGAGCAGTGTATTATATTCTGTTAGCGTGTGGTTCCCGTGAGTTTCCAGATTTGGGGTGATGTTGTAGACTTCCGGATCATTTTGAGTTGTATATGCCAAGTGGAGTGTATATACAGTCTTTCTCTTAGTGTGTTCAGCTTTCTTTTACTTACTTATTTCCGAAATTATGTTGTTATTCCGCATTGTTAGGCTTACCTAGTCATAGGAACTAGGTGCCGTCCGACATGTTCATGGAGGGAGAACTGGGGTCGTGACAGCCTGTTTATGTTGTGTTGGGTCAGTTGGTTTGGGTTCGGAGTGGTCATGGTGAGAATTGAAACATTTAGTCTCTTAAAGTAGCCTAATAGTTGAAAAAGTTAACTGAGAGTTGACTTATTGGTGAACAACCTCGAAATGCGGATTTTATGACTCAGATAGCTTCGTTAGGTGTTTGGGAGTTAGGAGTGTGTTCGGAATTAAGTTTTGATATCCGGTTAAGAAATAGGCTTGAATTGGCGAAAGTTAGTTTTTGGCAATTTTTGGTAAGCAGTAGAAATTAGGCTATCAGGGTCAGAATGGTATTTCGGAAGTTGGAACAGGTCCGCAATGTCATTTTGGATATGTGTACAAAATTTTAGGTCAATCGGAGGTGCTTTGGTTGGTTTCGGCGTCGTTGGCAAAACTTGGAAATTTCAAAGTTCATAGGTTTGAATTTGATGTAATTTTGGTGTTTTCATGTTGTTTCTCATGTTTCCAAGGCACGAATAAGTTTGAATAATGCTATGGTGTGTGTTGGTATGTTTGGTTGGGGCCCCAAGGGACTCGGGATTGATTTTGGATGGTTTCGGAGTTTTGAACTTTGGAAATATTAGCAAATGGCTGTTGGTGTAAAGTTTCTGGTGTGTGGCTGCAGCTGCGAATGGGTAGCCGCAGGTGCGAAGGTACATGCGCAAGTGCGAAAGGAAGCTAGGCAAGAGGAGTCCGGATGTGCGAAGAGTTGGCCGCGCCTGCGAAGCCGCAGGTGCGGGGAAAAGATTGCAGGTGCGAGAATTGGTCCGTTAGTGGGATTTCGCCCATAGTTTGTGGTATTCCAACCATCCGGGTGCCGCAAAGATGTATCAGGATTTGAGGCAGCATTATTGGTGGAGGCAGATGAAGAAATATATTGTTGAGTTTGTGGCTCGGTGTCTCAACTATCAGCAGGTCAAGTATGAGCACCAGAGACCAGGTGGATTGCTTTAGAGATTTGATATTTCGGAGTGGAAGTGGGAGCGGATCACCATGGACTTCGTAGTTGGACTCCCACGTACTTCGAGGAGGTTTGATGCTATATGGGTTATTGTGGATCGGTTGACCAAGTCCGTGCACCTCATTCTTATTGGTACTACTTATTCTTCGGAGCAGTTAGCTGAGATTTATATCAGGGAGATTGTCCGATTGCATGGGGTTCCAGTTTCTGTCATTTCCAACAGAGGTACTCAGTTCACATCTCAGTTTTGGAGAGCCGTACAGAGAGTGTTGGGTACTCAGTTCGAGTTGACCACATTGTTTCATCCTCAGACCGATGGGAAGTCGGAGTGTACCATTCCGATTTTGGAGGATATGTTGCGTGCTTGTGTGATTGACTTTGGTGGTTCATGGGACCAGTTTCTTCCACTAGCAGAGTTTGCATATAATAACAGCTATTAGTCGAGTATCCGAATGGCTCCGTATGAGGCTTTATATGGTAGGAGGTGCAGATCTCCGGTTGGTTGGTTTGAGCC
>MDKI01097702.1:0-22660 GCA_005239505.1 Nicotiana paniculata | reverse complement strand
TACCTTCTCACCTTTTCTTAATTCACCTTCTTTCTTTTTCTCTTATATTAGAGTTTACATTGTGGATAGCGTTGAATTTGTACGATCATCAAGTTATTTTGACATGTTTTAGCATACTAACTTATTTTATTTTTAAGATTACAAATTCCACATTTTATGGTATATAGTATAAAAATTATATACATTGAGAAATCAAATATAGCCTGATTGCAAATATAGGCAACTAGACTTTACAACCTATTTCTTCCGAGTATAATCAGTTCTATGGAAAAATTTGAATACTTACATAATTATATTTCTGGTGCATATAACTTTATTAGTTGATTTAATGTCATTTTATCTAGCCAAGTAAATCTTGCTAACAATATAATGCATTGCTAGCATACGTGACTCTCTTATCATTAATTCACCTTTTACCTTGTTATCATTAATCTCCGAAATTAAGTTAGCTTAATTCTGTCTCGGATACACATGAAGAACCTAGAGAATAAAAAAGAGAGAAAAAGGAAGCGATTTTCTTCTGAAGTGTACTCTTCAAATCTTTCATGTGCATGTAGACTGTAGTAGCTCTAAATAAACTTGAAAATCAACCAAAATGGAGAATCCATTACTTACATGATCTGAACTATCTGAAATTACGGAGCAAAGTTATTTTTTTGTCCATAACAAGAAAGCCACTTAATTATTTCTATTGCATACTGATGTTCACTCAGCCGGATTTCTTAATATTTCCTGGAAAAAAAACTGACTTGACAGTGTACATGGACTTTTTATATTCTTGGACCACATAAAATAATTATAGGGTGTTTAGCTAAGCTTATAAGCTGGTCAAACTGGCTTATAAGCATCTTTTGGCTTATCTACGCGTTTGGTAAACATCCAAAGTGCTTATAAGCTAAAATCGGTCATAAGTCATAAGCTGGTCACCCTCAAACTTATGACTTTTCAACTTATAAGCACTTTTAGTTTGACCAACACTTTTACTAATTTATCCTTACTAATATTTTCTAATTCACAAAATACTTTTTCCAAAATAAATTTCGTGACTTTATCTTCATTCCATATTTCTTGTTAATTGTTTTCTTTACAAATAAATTTCTTAATTTATAATTCAAGGGTATTTTACATGAAGTAATGTGATCAATTCGACCAAAAAAAATCAGAAACTTAAGACAAATAATCAGCAAATTTAGACAATAATAGTACCCCCTCCGTCCATTTTGTGTGATAATGTTTGATTGGACATGAAATTTAATAAATAATGAAGACTTTTGACATTTGTACGCTAAAACAAGTCATATTGTGTAGCTAATCCTCTCATTATTAATGATAAAATAAAAAGTTTAAAGTTAAATTATATTTTAACTATAAAATAATATTATTTATTTTGGGAGAGAAAATACAGGAAAACGCCTCCCATAACATAGGATAGAGGAAGTATATTTTTCAGCTTTGTTAAATTCTCACTTGCAATTTCTAGTGAAGGTAAAGACCTTGTTCCGGCGGCAGATCCATCCACTTCTCCTGATGGCGCAAATGCTTCTCTTCCCCGGATTCTGGCGATGCATTAGTTTAGCATCTTGTTTTCTTTCCTTTGTTGTTTTCTTTTCTTTTTGTTGTACTTGTGCTTCTGGGAACACTTGTTATATATGAAAGTGCTTTTTGTTTAAGCATTGCGCAAAGTTTATTGTTTATCTAATTATACAAGGCTTCGGGTGTATTTTTATCTGATAAAATTTGGGTCCTGGGCATAACTTTTTCTGGGATCAACCCCTTACTATGAAGGTTTCATGAGAGAGGGCCTTCTTATTTTTACGGTGCTCTTGAAGAGGACGTCTCCTTTTTATTCCGGCACTAACATATGAAGTACTTGATAACTTTCAAATGATAAAATTAATTCATCGTTCGCAAAAAAAATAAGATGGAAATAAAAGGACTTCACTTTTTTCCTTTCACTTTCAAAAATACAAAGGCAGTACATAATCATTGGTTGTGCTTGAAAAGAAGTACCTAAGAGTTAGTCGGGCTTCAAAGAAATTGCCATTACTTGTGGCTTATTTGTACAACTTATTTCTGTGGGGCTGACCGTGCAGTCCCCGGTCCCGATAATACATTGTTGTTCCCGAATTTTGTAGTCCCGATTTATGTGTCAATCATGTTACCGTATTCTCATATCATCTCCCCAGTGTTCGAATGCGAAGAATGTGAATTTGAACACTAAAAGTCTTGCTCCTTTGAAGATCCCACTAGCGAATGGTTGGATATAGCAAGCTTCACTTCTCATTGGGAACTTTGCCAAAGAGCCAAATATTACCTAACCACCCCCAGTGACTTGTACTCGTGAAAGGTCGGGTAATCTTTGGCCCGATAGCAAGCTTTATTTCCCGGTAGGAACTTTGCTATCGAGCAAAAGCCTATTTAACCATCCCATAGTGCCTTATTGCTTCCGTGCCTTATCATTTAAAGGTCTTATATGTGCTAATGGTGCTTTCTCCGTAGTATGATTTCCGTTGATGTCTTGTTAAAAACCTTGCCAGAACAACCAAATTGGGACCAAAAACTAGACGAAGGAAAAAAGAGTGCAACCCTTGCTTTCAGTATAGGAGTTGTTCACCAACAATCGTATCTTTTGAGGTGTGCCGCATTCCATTTGCTCGAAAATTTTACTCCATCTTGATTTTCCAATTTCTATGTTCCTTTCCTGGTGATAGCTGAAACCCAGTTAGAGCCTTCACACGTTGCACCTAGCTTCCCTGCGTTGAGCTCTCGAGTGTTTTGAGTTACTTTCCTTAAAACCAAGTCTCCCGCTTTGAAATAACAGAGATTGGCTCCTTGATTGTATTATCTTTCCATTCTCTGTTTTGGGGCCGCTATCCTTATATGCGTCAAGTCCTTGCGTTCGTCGAGCAGCTCCAATCTGACCAATAATGCTTCGTTGTTTGCTCCAATAAGTCTCTTTCTCTAAATAAATAAAAGAGAAAGTGGATACGAATTCTCCCATCTATGGTAGAAAAGATTTTGTTGTGATTTTTATTTTTAATAATAACTCCGCTATGCAGAGAAAAAAATGTATAATGATAACTTTGTTCTACTAGTTCAGGAGTGTGGTCACAATAATTTCTATTTTGTCTTGGGCTTTTTTGAATAAAAGATCGAGGAATTTTCATAAACTACTATAGTTTAGAGCCTAGTTATGATAATTTATATAATTACTATTCTTAATTTTGGTTTGGCGAGCGAAAACACAACACACAATTAATGCTCGCTAGCCAAAGGCAGTATAATAAAATTATCGACTCCACAGGGATTGAATTTAAATTAACTTATGATTTTCTGCTATTCAGGATGATCATCACTTGATTTGGGGTAATTACTAACTATAGTTAACTATTTAAATTATGATTACGGCTAATTAGACTTGATCACTGAGAATGATAGTTGACCTGAAACGGGTTGTGAACAATATGACAAATAAGGGTCGCGGCGGGATAGGTATAGCATAGCTATTCGGGATCTAACTATGTTTAAATTCACTTCTAATGTTCTAATATTTCTTATGAATTCACTCGATAATTAGTTTAAACGTAAGGTCAAGATTCCTCTCTCGATTAAATTTGAACTCTACAAAATAATCTAATATGAAGCACTGTGAATATATGCAAGAACGCGTTAATGGACTAGTCTTTAGGAAAATGTTTCTAGAATATTCTTTTAAATTGGTTTAATAAATGATTCAAGAAACTTTCTCGATTACTTTGAAGAATCACTAAATTAACCAAACCAAATAATGCCGAATTAATCACCAAAATATTCCTCTTACGATCAAATAAACTGGTAAGCAAATTCGCAATCAATTCAAAGTACCACAAACAAATTCATGCAATTAAACTAGAGTTAAATCTAGAAACAAAACTCAAAATACCATATCCATCAAAATTCCAAAGAAGAACTACTCCATAGATATGAAGAAAGTCATCACAAATAAATTTAAGAACATAGAAAATATCAAAGACAGCTTTACGATACAAACTCTCGTATTGCACCGATTATTGGCAAGAGAATTGATGAAATCTTGTGTCTGTATAGGGTGAAATTGGTGCATATTAAAAACTCGAATGACAAAGTGACATATGGATCAAGGGGCAGATGGAAGACGAAACAAGTGGAAACCAAGACTGAGGACAACAACTTCGGTTGGCATAGTGTAAACCCCGAAGGGAACATTATCAACGAGGGTAAACAAATATTTGCCAGTAGATGACATTCAATGAAGAATATTACTTAATATTAAATACACATCCGTTACAGAGAATTTTTGCATTCATGACTTGCCGTTACATATTCTTAAGAGGGGCTTGATCCTACCTGCTACTTTATCTCGAAAGCCTTGCTCCCCAAACCAATCTACCTGCTACTTTATCTCGATTGTAATGCTAAGTCTTGCATTTTATTTACTTTATTTATTATTTTGTGATCAAATCGATTCGCTTATCTATAAATCACACTGTAAATTCAACGATACCATTTTACAGGTAAACAGTTTGGCGCCCACCATGGAGCTTAGAGAGTTGCATAATTGAGTTGATTCTTTCATATGTTACTAATTTGTTTCATTCTTTGTTTCTTAGAAAGAATTCATAAAAGAGGGCAGCTAACGATGTCAATATCACACATAATGTTGAGGCAAAGGAAAATCTGCCTCAACACGAGGGTTCAATCAGTGGCACCCTCAACGAGGAGGGCCTAGGCATGCTTGTTCATGGCGGGAGATATTCCCGACACGTATGGTAGGCGACTCCTGATGATGCCGAAGACGAGCACGCTAGGGAAATGGTGAGGATTTTTAAAGAATAGCAAAAGTTAATCATGGGATATCTCTCATGACAAGACCAGGCCATGAAAAAATTAAGGCAAACATTGTCGGGTGCTTCCAATAACGCGAATGGAAGAGGTCCAGTTCTTTCGATGCTCCCACAAATCAAACAACACAAAGGGTTGATAACAACACACCGAGGGGTGAGGTTGGTTTCGATGGGACCGGGTAGATCGATAGCGGATCTGGGAACAAAAACAATAATGATCCCTTCAAAACCGAGCTCATGCGGTTTATGAGAGAAATAAACTCCCCAATTGATCAAATTTCAGGTGCGCCACCTATGTTGAAGGGCCCGAACTCAAATAAATACACCCAATTTCTATTCAAATCGAGCGCAGCACTAGAGTTAATTTTGAAATGGTATCAAAATGCTAGATGTACCAAAATATTATGGGACTTCGGACCCGCAAGAGCACATCACCACCTATACAACGCCGGTGAAAGGAAACGGCTTGGCCCCACATGAAATTCAATCGGTCCTGTTGAAGAAATTCAGAGAAACCCTCACGAAAAGGGCCCTGACATGGTACTCATTCTAACCCGAACACTCAATAGATTCGTTTGAGATATTCACAAACTCTTTCATCAAGGCCCACGTCGGGGCCAGGAAAGTCCAGGCCCGGAAGGAAGACATATCCATAATTTTACAAAGGGAGTCTGAGTTGCTGCGTGAGTTCGTGACTAGGTTTCATAAAGAAAGGATGTTGCTACCAAGCGTGCCAAATGAATGGGTATCCAAGGAATTTACTAAAGGGTCGAACCCAAGGAGCTCCGACACCTCTCGAAAATTGAAAGAGAGCCTGCTCGAGTTCCAGACAACTGTACGGGCATACGTCCATAACTTATGAATCAAAGATAAGAATAAAAGATGATTAGCACGGCTTCCCGACATCAACTAAGGTTCGGGATAGAGAAAATAATAGGGATAAATCGAAGGATAATAGTGATGAGGATCGTCGATCTTCTAAGGGCTCGTCTTTGCCCTACGAAAGGGTCGAAGGATACGACAGAGGGTTCTGGTCGGTAGATAGGTTCGCTCCCTATAGGGGAACTAACCGTGGCCAAAATAATAGGTCATTGAAAGACAAAGAGATTTCAGGGCCCCAAGATTTCACTTAGTTGTCAGAATATTTCAATGTCAGCATAGTGGAGCTGGTATCGGTAATGAGGAACATCAAGGAAGTGCATTTCCTAAGGCCGATGAGATAAGATCCCATCCAGAGGGATTCTAATATATGGTGCGAGTATCATGGGACTAACAGCCACCGAACTAGGGGTTGCCGACATCTGCGCAAGGAGGTAGCAACGTTGTTGAAAAACGGCCATCTCAGAGAGTTATTAAGAGATCGGGATTGATTGGCGGTTAGGTTATCACCAGTTGAAGATTCGGGATCCAAATATTTTGAAGACTGCCTTTAGGTCTCGGTTTAGTCACTACGAGTTCCTCATAATGTCATTTGGGCTGACCAATAACCCACCAGCATTTATGCACCGGATGAATAGTGTATTACAACCTTATCTTGAGGATCGTTTTCCAGACCTTGAGAGAGATGAATTTATATGCAAAGTTCTCGAAGTATGAATTCTGGCTTAATTCGGTGGCATTTTTGGGTCATGTGGTGTCGAGTGAGAGGATCAAGGTAGATCCGAAGAAGTTTGAGGCAGTGTAGAGTTGGCCCATACTGTCTTCAGCTACTGAGATCCGGAGTATCCTTGGTTTGGTCGGGCTTATTGTCGTTTCATAGAGAGCTTCTCATCTTTGCTGCACTTATGACCAGATTGACCCAGAAGGGTGCTCCTTTCAGATGGACCGAGGAGTGTGAGGTGATATTTCATAAGCTCAAGACGACTTTGACTACAACCCTAGTGTTGGTGTTGCCTGGGGGATTAGGGTCTTATACTGTATATTGTGATGCGTCACATGTTGGCCTTGGCGCGATGTTCATGCATTAAAGATCTGTCGGCATTATTTGTATGGTGTTCTTTGTGAGGTCTTTACCAACCATCGAAGTCTACATTATCTGTTCAAACAGAAAGATCTTAACTTGCAGCAATGGGTAGTTATAGTTACTTAAGGACTATGATATCATTGTTCTATATAATTTTGGGAAGGCAAATATGGTGGCCGAGGCCTTGAGTCGAAAGGTGAAAAGTTTGGTATTTTAGCATATCTACCAGTAGCAAAGAGGCCATTAACATTGGAGGTTCAGGCCTTAGCCAACCAATTTGTTTGATTGGATGTTTTGGAGCCTAGTCAAGTTCTTGCCTACGTGGTTCTCGGTCTTCTCCATATGAACGTATTAGAGAGCGTCAGTATGACGACCCCTATTTGCTTGTCCTCAAGGACACGGTTCACTATGGCGATTCCATCGAGGTTATTATTGGGGTTGATGGTGTGTTAATGATGTAGGGCCAATTATGTGTGCCCAATGTGTATGGTTAGCGTGGGTTGATTCTTCAGGAGGCCCAAAGTTCGCGGTACTCCATTCATCTGGTAGCCGTTATGATGTATTTGAACTTGAGGCAGTACTATTGGTGGAGGAGGATGAAGAAATACATAGTGGAGTATGCATCTTGGTGCCTAAATTGTCAGCAGGTGAAGTATGAGCATCAGCGACTAGGTGGTTTGCTTCAGCGGCTTGAGATTCCTGAGTGAAAATGGGAGCGCGTCACCATGGACTTCATTGTAGGGCACCCACGGGCTCAGAGAAAGTTTGATGCAGTCGGCTCATTTCATTCCAGTAGTGACTACCTATTCTTAGAGCAGCTGGCTTAGGTTTATATCCACGAGATTGTTCGACTTCATGGCGTATTGGTATCTATCATCTCTGACCGGGGTACGTTATTCACTCGCATTTCTGGAAGGATGTGCAGCATGAGCTAGGAACATGGTTGAGTTGAGTACATCATTTCACCCTTAGACGGACGAAAATCTCGACCGCACTATTCAGATATTGGAGGACATGCTTCATGCTTGTGTTATGGATTTCGGGGGCGTTTGGGATCAGTTCTTGCCACTTGTGGAGTTTTCCTACAACAACAGCTACAAGTCGAGTATCCAGATGGATGTGTTGAGGCTTTATATGGGAGACAATTCCATTCTCCAGTTGGGTGGTTTGAGCCAGAGAGGCTCAGTTATATGGATCTGGTTCGAGATGCTTTGGAGAGGCTCAAGATGATCCAGGATCGGCTACGTACAACCCAGTCGAGATACAAGAGTTATGAAGATCCAAAGGTTCACGTTGTTGCATTCATGGTCGGAGAGCGAGTCTTATTCCGGGTTCAACCCGTGAAAGGTGTGATGAGGTTTGAGAAAAAGGGAAAGTTGAGCCCTAGGTATATCGGACCTTTTGAGATCTTTGAGAGTATTGGAGAGGTGGCCTACAAACTTGCCTTGCCATCTAGTTTATTTGCGGCTCATCCGGTGTTCCACGTCTTTATGCTCTGGAAGTATTATGGTGATGTCTGTCATGTTCTAGACTTCATCACAATCTAGTTGGACGAGGATTTGACCTATGCTGAGGAGCCTGTGGTTATCTTGGACCAACAGGTCTCGAAGTTGAGATCAAAGGATATTGCTTCAGTGAAGGTTCAATGGAGGGGTCACCCAGTCGAGGAGGCGACTTGAGAGACCGAGCATGCCATGCAGATTAGTTATCCTCATATATTCACCACATCAGTTATGTCCTTATGTACGCTCGAGGACAAACAATTGTTTTAATAGGGGGAATTTAACGACCCGATCGGTTGTTTCATGTAATTGCACCTCGTTACCCCTTTTACTTCTTCACACTCGTGTGTTTATGCTTTTATGACTTGCGGAGTTGATTAGTTTAATTCTAGGAAGGTTTTGGGTTGATTTAATTTGGACCCTTGATTCTTGACTTAGAAGATTAAATTTGAAAATATTGATCAAACTTTGACTTTTGTAAAAAAGACCTAAGAATTGTGTTTTTATGATTCTGATAGATTCGTATTGTTATTTTGGACTTGGGTGTATGCCCGAAATTTATTTTGGAAGTCCGTAGGTCGATTTTTGTTGATTTGCCGAAATTTGGCAATTTAAAGTTAAAAAGTTTGACCGTAGGTTGACTTTAAGCTATCGAACTCGGAATTTGATTGTGGGACTTAGAATAGGTCCTTTATGTCATTTAGAACTTCTCTGTAAAATTTGGTGTCGTTTGGAGTTGATTTGATAGGTTTTAGACGCTTAGTTGTAATTCTAGATTTCTCAAAAAAAAAAAAATTGAAACCATGTGTTTTAGTGTTCGATTTGTAGTTTTAGATGTTGTTTTTATCGCGCGAACGAGTTTGTATGATTTTTTTAGACTTGTGTGGACGTTTGGTTGGGAGCTCTGAGGGCTCAGATGAGTTTCAGACATATTTCGGAGTGGTTTGGATTGAAAAATGGAAAAATCTGATGTTTGGTGCACTGGTGTCGCAAATGTGAACACCAGGCTCGCATTTGCTAAGGCGACAGGTGATGGGGAGTTGTCTCAAATGCGACCTCACCTTTGCATTTGCGAAGCCAGTAGGAATTGTACAGAGTTCGCAATTGCGAACAATTGCCCGCTTTTGCGAGTTTCCCCAGTTCGCAATTGCGAAGGCTTTATCAAAATTGCGATGTATGTTGAGCCTGTCAGGGTTCACAAATGAGAGACCTAGTTCGCAATTACGAACCTTAGACTCGGTAGGAGGCGATATGGGGAGAGGGTTTTCACTTACAAACCTTGGGTAAGTGATTCTATTCTATTTCTAATCATATTTTGTCAATATATCTTAGATTTTAACATCAAAATCATGTGAATCAAAGTAAAAATTTGTGAAAGTTTGCTAAGTTTATGAAAAATAAGAAATTAAATTTTAAGAGTCGATTTGGACTTGAATTTTGAAACTAATCACCTGTATGAACTTGTGGGGTCATGGGTAGACGGAATCTACCATTGGACCCAGATTTTGATTGGGCAAGCCTGAGGTTGACTTTTATTGACTTTTTGCAAAAAGTGTAAAGATCTTAACTTTATCTATCGCAATTGAGTTCCCTAGATTGTTTGATGATATTGAGTCGATTTTGGTTGGATTTGAGCCGCGTGGAGCCAAATTTTAAGGGGAAAGCTAATTCTGAGTGTTGAATTAGCCTAGTTGAGGTAAGTTTCTTGCCTAACTTCGTGTGGGGGAACTATCCCTTATGATTGATATTGTTCGATTCAATTGTGATAAGTGAAATTCGTGTATGCAAGGTGACGAGTGGGTACACGAGTTGTATGTATTATTGACTGATTTAGGCTACTTAGAGTATTTTCATACTTTAATTGAAATGTCATACCATGTTCTAAATTCTCATAGCCAATTTATACTTAATTGTGTTAGACTATCCTTACAAGCCTTAGTTGACTTGTTCGTACTTGTTCTACATTTTACTTGCTAAATTGCTCTTATGTTGTAGTTGAACTTGTTTCCTTCTTTATTTGTTACATTCTAGCTCTTCATTTTTTATTATCATTGTTTGGAGTTATTGTCCGTGTTATCTCTTTCCTTATTGGTTTTCGTTACTTGAAGTAATTGTTCATGTTATTCCTTTACTTTGTTTTCTATTGTTTGCGGCTCATTGTTGAATATTATCTCTCTTATTGTGAGTTAGTCTTACCTAATATCATAGTTATACATTATTTATCTCATTGTTGAAGGTACTTGGAGATGAAGTTATGAATGTCGTTAATACTTTGAGGCGATGTTGGCTATTGTTGAATCTATCTTATTGAGCATTTTTCATCCCTTATCATTGTTGATTATTCTTGTATACATTGTGGCGGAGCCATGGGCTATCGTTGTGGAAACATTGATATAGTTGTTGTTGGCAAATTCTGGTATATGTACATTTGTGGTGCGAATTGTTATTGTGATATGATATTGACACATATGGGGCGATATAAAGCTTGAGTTGATGTGCATGGGGCGGTATAAGGTCGGACTTATGTGCGTGTTTCTTGTAGAGGAATTACGTGAAGCTACATGACGTCATAAGGTGGGCTAAAGTGTGTGTAGCTATTTCAGGAAAACTGTTTTCAAAACTTATTTTCAAATGTAAGGCTCATGCGGCGGCATAAGGAAAGATTGCGAATGAAATTGAGAAAAAGTGAATACGAAGCGGTACCTCGGTTGTGATTCTTGATTTTACGAGGCGGTACCTCGGTTTTGATTTCATTATACATGAGGCGGTAACTCGTTGTGATTCTTGCTATTTGTTTCATGTTGCAAGGTATTTTTGGTGGAAAATATATCTATTTGTGTCATTCCTTATTTGTTCTTGCAGTTGTTGTCCGTACATGAGCATTGTAGTACTTTAGTTTCTCCTTTTATGTTATTTGTATTCCTGATTTTCGGTACTAGTTCTTGCTATTATCTTTCCGTGTTAGTTGTTTCTTCATTCCCATTGCATATCCGTGTTACAATTTCATATTGTCTATTTTTTTATCCTAGTAAGTATCTTGACCTTGTCTCGTCACTACTCTACTGAGGTTGGGCTTGATACTTACTAGGTACCGTTGTGATGTACTTATACTACGCTTCTGCACATTTCTTTATGCAGATCTAGGTATCTCTGCTCGTACCGGTCGTTAGAGGTTGTTGTAGCTGCTGCTTGGGAGATTTCAAGGTATACGTGCTCCACGTCCGCAAGCCTCGGAGTCACCTTCTCTACTTTACTTCCTGCTGCATTTTCTTTCGGACAATGATGTAGTAGTTACTTTAGTTGTACGCTATAGAGCTTATGAGTTAGTTCCACCGGTTTTAGGGTGTACATTGTGATATTCTATTTTTGGAAGGTTTCTATCTATTATTCAGTTATGTTCAATAACTTGTTAATTTATATCTGTTTAGTTATAATTATTTGTTAGGCTTGCCTGTCGTAGTAGATTTGGTGTCATTGTGACATCCTTTGGAAGGAAGTTGAGGTTGTGACATTGTAATAGCTGGTAGTTGTAAGTTTCCCATATTTCTCCACAGGTTTTTAACCTTTTTTATGAATTCAGGTCACGGAGATGGAGACAAATTGTACTAACGTGAAATGTGATACATGTGGCGGGCGATGATATATACATGCATAATTGCAACCGTCCAGTAAATCTTCACTGGTGAAAATTCAAACATTGGAGCAAATTGTAATTACGTGAAGCATTTTGAATTGCAGTTCTCCGCAGAAAGAAAACATGTTTGGATATTTGCCGTTTTTAGAGGTGGCAAAATAGTTAAAAGAAAACAGTTATCCATACATATTATCCATTAATTAAAAAGTGGGTTGGATAATGAACATTTTAAAAACAGGTTGAATATAGATAAGAATTGTATTATCCAAAATAACCAAATGAATAACTAATGAGTTTAACTTTTATATTTGTAAAACATCAAAATGGGTGTACCTCAAGTTTGGAAGACTAATAATTCTCTCAAAAGTGATCATATTCAAGAAGCAATTGATAATATAGATATCCATAGTGTCCGCCGGTTAACCCGTTTTTTATCTATATTAAATATCGGTCAGGTCGCATGACTTATCCGTTTTTTGAATTACTTGTATTCGACCCGCTCATATCCAACCCAACCCACTTGTTTGCCACCCATAATCGTTTCCTTACAGATTTGTGAGTGTTTTTTTGGCCAAAAAAAAAAAAAAAAGAAAAAAATCTTTGAAAGACGCATAGGAACTACTTAACAAATTATTAAACACTATGTTGGAAATTAATCTTTCTGAGAGATTTCAAAAAAAATTCCAGACACGTACCACATTGTGAAATTCAAGTTTTAATGATAGGAACAGGGTTTAGTAAAGTGAAACATGCATGGTGCATGTGGTAGATGTGTACAATAAATTAAGTGGCCGATAATAACATATTTTCCCAATAATTGGGGTGAAATTCAAAAATAGTAAATTTATTTGTGGTAATTGAGAAATACAAACAGTTTTAAAAGTAATCGAAATTTAGTTACTTTTCATTTAAATTGTTCAAACTCCGGCATAACATGCTGGAATTTCATGTGCTGGAGTTCCAACATAATATGCTGGAAGTTCATATACAGGTGCTTCATTCTCCAATATATTATGCTGGAACTTTCCGTGTGCAGGAGTTCCAGCATCATATGCTGGAAGTTCATACACATATGCTCCAATCTCCGGTATATTATGCTGAAAAAGCTTTAGTGCCCTTAATTACACCCTGACTATTAATTAAGCTTGAGAAATCGTGTGATACATAATATAGATCATGCATATAGACGAGAAGGATTTGCGCCAATGAAGATTTGGACTAATGTATGGGTGGTGTATATCACACACACACATAATGGTATACAAGCTAAGAAAGTGGGTGTTAATAGAGGTATTTCACTTTGGGATTTAAGTTACTAAAAAAATTTACACTTGTTAAAACATATTATTTATCATATTTATTATCTTACCAAACTAGATTTATCATAGACAATTACATCTGGTTACATGTCACATTTTTGTCATCGTGTAAAAAATTTATACGCTATCTCTTCACTCTATAGGTACTTGAATTCGTTGTCAGCAGTGAGCTATAGCAAGTCTCCGAGCAAGTTATAAACCAGCAAGAAGGCAAAGGAGGTTGTGCAAAGACTCAAACTATTCTGTAATGTGATTATCTATCTATCTATCTATTTGATCTACTATATCATATTAAAATCATGAAATTTTTAACGATAAGTTGTTCATTTTTTTATCCCTTAAATATATAGTATTTCACATTGATAAAATTATAATTTAATTTTTTTTTTAAATATTTATGACTTTAAGATCCACTAAGATTATAGTTATTAAATCTTTTTTTATTTAAACTAAATAACAAGTCCTAAAACTTAGGACTTTAGATTCAAATACCTTATATAATTTCTTTCCTTATTATAACTATACAACACAATTACATTTCCTCTCATATTACTTTTGCTAATATTTAGAATTTCGAAAAAGTGCACGATGAGTTTGTTTGACCATTTAACTATGAATTATAATTTTATATGGCATATTTGACAAATATTAGTTTGAATTCGCTAGCAGCTGCCATGTATGTTCACATATATTCAAGTCCAAGTTTCCTAATTAAAAAAAAAAAGAATTGCAAGAAAGTACACATGACTTCACAGCATAACAAAAAATGGTTCATGTTTTTAAGTTTTATCCGATCTAACTCATATTGTACATATTTTGAAGGGGCTTTTGCATTTATACCTGATTTTGGGGTCACAATTGAACCTATACCCACTTTGCAAAAAAATTTGCAAGCGTACCCACTTTACGATCAACTTCAGACTTATCGGGTATGAAGTTTAAAAAAAATGCCTGAAGTGAAAAAATTGCACTTCAAATGCACTTAAGGCCAAATAGGTCTGAAGCACAACCAATAGTTTCATGGGCTTCTTGAATCTATACCCGTTTTTTGTGTCACGTTTTAACTTGTACCCGCTTTGCAAAAAAAATTGCAAGTGTACCCGCTTTTTCGCATAACTTCAGCATACGGGACTGAAGTAGCAAAGGCAATCACGCAAAACTTTAGCATTCTAGTAGACAGGCCTGAAGTAGCAAGTGTGCTGAACCAAGTGTGTGAAGTTTTTGTTTTTGTAACTGGCGAACTTCAGGTCTAGAGCTGAAGTTTTTGTTTTGTAACTGGCGAAGTTTTTGTTTTTGTAACTGGCGAACTTCAGGTCTAGAGCTGAAGTTTTTGTTTTGTAACTGGCGAAGTTTTTGTTTTTGTAACTGGCGAGTTGAAGTTTTTGTTTTGTAACTGACTAACTTCAGCTGAAGTTTTTGTTTTGCAACTGGCGAACTTCAGCTCTAGAGCTGAAGTTTTTGTTTTATAACTGGCGAAATTCAGCTCTAGAGCTGAAATTATTTAGTTCATTTGTAAAAAATTTAGCACTATATAAGCTGAAGTTTTTGAAAAAGCTTTCTAACATACTAGATAAATAAATCATAAATTATCATAAATCAGATTGCCAACAATATCTAAATCATAAATTTTGGAAACAATAAACGTGAAAAGAACAGAATTATCATTGTCTACTAACTTACGTACGTGGAAATATTCATAAATTATTGTCTACTAACTTACGTATTTATTTATAATATATTTTTAAATAATCTGATAAACATATTTAGGCAATCATCCCATAAACTGAAGTTTCATAGCAGCACTACCAGCACCAGAAGAAAGAAGAAGAAGAAGAAGAATAAGAAGAAGAAGAAGAAGAAGAAGAAGAAGAAAACGAAGGAGGAGAAGAAGGAGGAGAAAGTGGGCTGGAGTTATTTAAAAAGTGGGTACAAGTTAAAAGTTAAAAAAAAATAGGTATAATTTAAATGGGGGCGACCAAATAGGGTGCCTCGTGCAATTTTTGCTGGTTTCATCCACTTAAGGCTAATAAGTCTGAAGTGAAAATTTGCATTTTACGTGCACTTAAGCCAATTAGTCTGAAGTAAAAAATTGCACTTCAGATGCACTTAAGGCTAAAAAGTCTGAAGTGCAACAAACATTTTCATTCACTTAAGGCCAATAAGTCTGAAGTGAATATTTGCACTTCAGACGCACTTAAGGCTAATAAGTTTGAAGTGAAAAATTGCACTTCAGATGCACTTAAGGCCAAAAGGTCTGAAGTGCAACAAATGTTTTGTTACACTTAAGGCTAATAAGTCTGAAGTGAAAAATTGCACTTGAGATGCACTTAAGACCAAAAAGTCTGAAGTACAACAAGCGTTTTTATTCACTTAAAGCCAATAAGTTTGAAGTAAAAATTGCCCCAAAACAGAAATTTGTTCTTTGAATTATAACAATCCAATATACAATTTAATACATAAATCTAATCCAAATGAGCTCAAATTTGAAACATAACCTCCAAATATTATCAGGAACAAACACCAATCTTGAATTTGTCAAAACAACAATAAATCTAATACACCCATTTTGCAACTAAGAAAAATAAGAAGAATAAACCCTAAGAAATAGTAAAATATAAAGTGTCATAACAGCTCGCCATTGTAAAACATTATAAAATACATTAAAATATATTTACAACTACCATACAAAATCATTATCATCCGAAGAAGAAGGAGAAGAAGAAAACGAAAGAGAAGGAGGAGGAGAAAGAGGCCTGAAGTTGTTCAAAAAGTCGGTACAAGTTAAAAAAAAATTTAAGAAGTGGGTATAGGTTAAATGGGGACGACCAAATAGGGCGCACCGTGCAATTTTTACAATTTTGAAACCACTAGCAAATTCAATATTTGTGTTCTTACAACCATTGCTTCTAAAATCTATAGAGTTAAATCTGTGTTCTCCCAACTATTGCTTTCACTCTTTTCTTCTCACATCTTCTAGATATGCTTCAAGGGCCGTGTATTTTCTGCTTCCCCCTCCCCCTCCCTGTGTCACATGGTTGCAATGTAAAAAAATTGAATAGTAGAAGTCCACCATTGAAGCCATCCAAAGCTTTCCTTTCGAAAAATAGGATTTTTGAGTTTGTTAATTGTTTGGATTGGATGTTGTTCCAATTGATAAAGGAGTTCAAAATCTAAATTTAAAGTGATTTGGAGTAGATTTGAGCAAGATTTGAGTTAAATTTCAGAAAAGACGCAACGAAGAAGACGAAGTCAATTTTTTGTATAATTATGTATAATCTTGTATAATAGTGTATATGAGTGTATAGACACATCTTATACACTATTATACACCTTTATACAAGCGTTTGTAGACGAACTTCTTCCACAATTTTCAGTTGCAATTCTTGTTCAAAACCAGTCCAAATCTCCATTAAATGACTTCAAATTTTATATACAACCTCCTTATACTATTTCTAACAAGTCTAAATAATACTCACTCCAAATTTCTCACAAAATCAAATTCGAAATTTAAACCCACATATTTAAGCTTGTTAAAAATCTAATTTTCACCACCCAAATGGATTTAGTTTGTTGAACTAATATTTGAGTCACAGTTACTGATTCAAAAATTAACTTAAAAGCTTGAGCAATCATTTTTAAAAATTAAATAGTAATTTCGAGAACCTATTGGATTTGGATGTGTAGAAATGGCGTGGGGTAGCCACTATTTAAGGTGGTATTTATTTTTTATGCAGCAATTCTAATGTTGAACAAAAATAGCCACTACTCTATTAAAATTAATATGAGAAGACATTTTTACCTTTCTTCCACTGCTTTTCTTCCCAAACCCTCGCTTTTCTCTCAAGTTCTATACCCACTCGTTTTCCGTTTTCTTTCTAGCAGATATCCTAGTTTCAATTTCGTTTTCTTTCCACGAGACATTTTTACCCTTTTTTTTTCATTCTGCTTTGCTTTCTATCAGAATGTCATATTTATTGACATTTTAAAGAAAAAAGCAAATGTGCAAGGTCACATCAGAATGTGTTAGACCATTTGAACGAGAATTCACCAATTGAGTTTTCACTTTTTTGACTTTAATTACAAATATCTAAATATCTACGTGTTAACCAAAGATCTTGGAATTATTGGCATGGAAACTAAGATTTCAAAAGTTAAGGACACTTGGTCTAGAACTTGGACTAACAAGCTCAAAAGTTAAGGACAATAGGTCCTGAACTTACAGTTACAAGTTCAAAAGTTAAGGACAATAGGTCCTGAAGTTTGAGTTCCAAGTTCAAAAGTTAAGGATAATAGGTCTTTAACTTTGAATTCCAAGTTCAAAAGTTAAGGACACTTGGTCCTGAACTTTGACTTATAAGTTCAAAAGTTAAAGACACTTGGTCCTTAACTTTGAATTCCAAGTTCAAAAGTTAAGGACACTTGGTCTGAACTTAGACTTACAAGTTCAAAAGTTAAAGACACTTGGTCCTTAACTTTGAATTTCAAGTTCAAAAGTTAAGGACACTTGGTCCTGAACTTAGACTTACAAGTTCAAAAGTTAAGGACACTTGGTCCTGAACTTAGACTAACAAGTTCAAAAGTTAAGGACATACAGTCCTTAACTTACAGTTACAAGATCAAAAGTTAAGGACGATAGGTCCTTAACTTTGACTTACAAGTTCAAAAGTTAAGGACGCTTGGTCCTGAAGTTTGAGTTACAAGTTCAAAAGTTAAGGACATGTAGTCCTGAAGTCCTGAACATAGAGTTACAAGTTCAAAAGCTAAGGACATGTAGTCCTGAAGTCCAGAAGTTAAGTTCAAAAGTTAAGCACATGTAGTCCTGAAGTCCTGAACTTAGAGTTCCAAATTCAAAAGTTAAGGACATGTAGTCCTGAAGTCCTGAACTTAGAGTTACAAGTTCAAAAGTTAAGGACATGAGCAGAAGGATATTTTCATCCAGACAGTTAAAGCTTATTAAAGCAATGTTAAAGACTAAAGATATTTTAAACAGTGACTTAAAAATAAATACATGTGTTATTAGTGGCTAACCGTGCACCTCCCCCGTTGGATGTTGAATCTTAGCCTATTATTTTTGGGCTAGTTGATTGTAAATTAAAATATGGCCTACAAAATTGAAAAGTATGGAGCCCAATTGTTCTTACTAAAATTTTCCCTTAAAAAAAGGTTCAAGTTTGGAGGAAATAATATTTCTATATAATTTCTTTTCTTGCGTAATGAAAAGCTTAAATTTTTTTAAACTTAGATATAATTTAGTACAAAAAGGTCTTACAACAAACCCATCACGGAAATAAATAATCCAAGAAATTTAAGCATATTCGATCGTACAAAAAATAATTAAATTATATTTTTACTATATATTATTATTATTATTATTATTATTATTATTATTATTATTATTATTATTATTATTATTATAGTTTTAAAATATTTTATTAGAAGTTAGTAGTATTATATTAAGAACATTAGTGTTATTAAATTGTCCATGCAGTGTATGCCTAAGCATATATGTAATAATATGATTGAATACTATATAGAACCACAACTTTCATAACAAATTTGAAATCTATAAAATAATTAATTATTAATACCCACCTTACACATGGGCAAGACAAGATTTCAAATTTAGATTTCTTATAAAATCTTGTCTTACCCATGTATAAGGTGGGTATTAAATATTTATAGATTGACTAATTAGGTGAAGGTTGAGTCCACTCCTTTTTGGTTTTTCCAAAATTTGTTATTCATTCTTGTTCTTTTTTCTTTCGTCTTCCCCGGATATTAGATTATTCTTTTTCCATTCTTTTCTCTGCCATTTTCCAAGTTAGCTATGATATTCACTCTTGGTTCTTTATTTTCTGTTTTTTTTTTTTCATTTTTCCAAATTTGCTATTCCCTTTTATTGAACATTAAGATATATATGTTCTAGCATGTTAAGTACTTAGAACTTTTATCTATGGTAATTTATCATTTATATTTTTAGAGGTCGTAAATCAATCGTTTGTTATGCTACACTCATATTTTTAAAATCCTAAATCCGCTTCTACAATAGTACATGCTAAACAACTAAACAGTTATCACAAATAATACTAACTCCTGAAAATTTGAAGAAGATTTCAACCAGCTGCGAACGGCGTCATAATGTGATCCTTCTACCGACACAAAATCACTAGTAGCAATAGCTTGTCTCTCATCTACCATTCTCCATTTATCCGTTTTCGTTTTCAGATTTTTCTATTTATCCGTTTTCGTTTTCAGATTTTTCTATCTTGTTGTCGATTAACTTTCAGTAGTATTTCCAGAGCTATTGACACGTTTAGGCAGGGGCGGACCCACATGGAGTCAAGAGGGTTCATATGAACTCGCTTCGTCGAAAAATAACACTGTATATATAGGTATATTTTTTCTGTCTTCAAACAAGTAAAGGCATAAATTTTATTTTGAACCCGCTTTAAACAAGAAAATCGCCTAGCCTGCTGGTGAAGAGGGTTCAAACTAGCCATATGGTCCTGCAGGGGAACTTCAGCCCATTGGGTTGAAGTTTTGTCTTTGTAAACTGGGGAACTTCAGCCCATTATACTGAAGTTTTGTCTTTATAACTGGGAAACTTCAGCCCCGTATGCTGAAGTTCCCCAGTTACAAAGACAAGCTGAAGTTCCCCAGTGTAACTGGGGGGAACTTCAGCCCCGTATGCTGAAGTTTTTGTTTTTATAACTGGAGAACTTCAACTTCGTATGCTGAAGTTCCCTAGTTACAAGTTTTTGTCTTTATAACTGCTGAAGTTCCCCAGTTACAAAGACAAAACTTCAGCTCTAGGGCTGAAGTTCCCCAGTGTAACTGGGGGGAACTTCAGCCCCGTATGCTGAAGTTTTTATTTTTATAACTGAAGAACTTCAGCCTCGTATGCTGAAGTTCCCTAGTTACAAGTTTTTGTCTTTATAACTGGGGAACTTCAACCCCGTATGCTGAAGTTTCCCAAGTTACAAAGACAAAACTTTAGCTCTAGGGCTGAAGTTCCCCCCAGTTACACTGGGGGAACTTCAGCCCCGTATGCTGAAGTTTTTATTTTTATAACTGGAGAACTTCAGCCTCGTATGCTGAAGTTCCCTAGTTACAAGTTTTTGTCTTTTCCCATAAAATGACGTCATTTAGGTTTTTATAAAATATCCCCAAATCAGCAAAACAGCCAGAACAGAATCTCAATCCCTCGATGCCTCTCTTTCTCATTCTCTGTTTCTCTCTCTCGTTCAATTTATTTCCCAAATCAGCAAAACCATCAAAATCTAATCCCAATTCCTCTATGTCGATGCCTCTCTCTTTATCTCTCTCGCTCAATTTCAAAGAGAATCGCCTCCTCCTCCGTTACCTGGCATTCTAAAAATAATGCAGTTAGTGGTGTCACATAACAACTGCAAGTGTTACATTAAATTTTATGTAAGGGTCTGTTATTGGGATTTATATCATTTCTCTTTGTCCCGGATCCTTGTATTTACCTTCTTTATCAACGATTAACTTAATTCTAAGTCGCTATTCATTTGCAACTCAATTTCATACAATTCAAGCCCTAATTTTCAATATCTCATCGATTTTTTTTTTTGCTTCATTCGATTTTTGTATTTGAATTTGAGCAATTGTATAGGTATTTTTGTAATTAAGAAAATTGAATTTGCCATATGTGATGACTAAACTACTTTGTGGATTGCAGAGAGTGTTATAGAAGCTTTAACAGGAAAAGTGTGAAGTTAAATACTCTGATTCAATAAGAAAGTAAATATGCTTATTCCATTCATTGTTTTGCACACCAACTTCAATTGACTCTTGTTGCGGTATCCAAAAAGTGTCTTGAAGTGGAAGAACTTGTATTGTTGGTTTCTAATGTATTGAATATAGTGGGAGATTCTTACAAACGTATGGATGATCTTCGAGAATCTCAAGCAGAAAAAGTTCAAGAGGCATTAGACATGGGTGAACTTGAAGCTGGTAGGGGTTTGAATCAAGAACTTGGTCTTGCTAGAGCTGCCGATACTCGTTGGGGTTCACACTACAAATCTTTTAAGAACTTTATTTCTATGTTTGGCTCAATTATTGATGTTCTTGATACTATTGTTGTTGATGCCCGGACTTTAGAAGAAAGAGCTAAGGCAAAGGGATATCTTAACACTTGTCAAACTTTTGAGGTTGCTTTCATGTTGCACTTAATGAGAGATGTTTTGGGGATCACAAATGAGCCTAATACATCTTTACAAAAAAAGGAGCAAGATATTGCAAATGCTATTATACTTGTTGAAGTGGCAAAGAAACGGTTGCAAAAGCTAAGAGAAGAAGAATGAGATTTACTTATTGATAATGTGTCTGCATTTTGTGTCAAGTATAATATTTTGGTACAAACTTTGATGACTTCTATGTTAACTCCGGAAGATCTCGACGTAAAGTTGCTGATCATACTATTTTACATCACTATCGTGTTGATATATTTTTTAAGATTATTGATTGGCAGGTTCAAGAACTCAATGCTCGCTTTAATGAGGTGACAGCGAACTTGCTTGTTGGAGTAGCTTGCTTAAATCCAGTTGATTCATTTTCCAGTTTTGACATAAACGAGATATTGATGATGGCTGAATTGTATCTTGACGATTTTGATGAGAATATAATGGTTACGCTCAAGAATGAACTTGAAACTTATATTGTTGATGTTCGTGATTTTGATGAAAGGTTCTCAAATCTACAAGGACTTGTTGATCTTTCTAAAACGCTAGTTAAGACAAAGAATCATTTGAATTATCCATTTCTGTTTCGCCTTGTGAAATTTGCTTTGCTTCTACCAGTTACCACTGCTACAGTTGAAAGAACTTTCTCGGCGATGAATTTGATCAAGAGTGAATTGCGAAACCGAATGAATGACGAATTCATGAGCGGTTGTTTGGTACTTTATGTAGAAAGAAAAATATTTAACACTATTTCTGATGAGACTATTATAATTACGTTTCAGGAAATGAAAACTCGTATAGAATAGTTGTAATAATATATTTTATTAATATATAGTTTTTGTTGACCTCTTTGTATATTTGTTTGTTTACATTTTGAACCCGCTTGATAATTACCTTGGGTTCGTCACTGCGTTTAGGTAAAGGCGGATGTAGTCATATAGCAACAGGTTCACTCAAAGATTATCTAGAAGACTAGACCGAAAGGATCGAAATTCTTATTTGCCCAGCATCGTTTTCAACAGTTTCATCGATTGGCTATTATATATATGCAACATACCTAAAACGTTTGATAAAAAGATGATAGTGACATGTATAGAAAAACAAAGAAAGATAGATAGAGGACACGGCAACTAGTTTTACTAGTTACTAGCTAATTGGGTAGTATAAATTGCAGGC